>JAOTQJ010000099.1:13576313-13603367 GCA_025642045.1 Solanum sejunctum | reverse complement strand
TGACCCCACATCCCTTTTATTCTTAAGGACCTAACTTAGGTAAAATATTACATTTGGTCCCAATACTTTATTAAATCAAATCAATTAAGGACGTTCGGGGTTTAACTTACGTTGCAGGTCCTAACATTACTTTAAATAGAGGTAGAAAGACTCATCTTGCTCAATAATTAAGTACTATGAAAAGTGCCAATACAAAGCAATTGGCAAACCAAATAATGAGAAAACATAACAAAGTGGATGTATTATCCAATAGCTCCACTATTGGAGCAAAAAAAAATAAAATTAAAAAAGATAATATAAAAATAGAACCAACAATCATCCACTCATTTTTTTAATAGTATAGAGAGTCCATCAGCTAAAGAAAGACTACTATGTATAATGAAGGTGTGCTCTGCACTGAACCTCCACTTAGTAAAACAATAACTTTTACTCTAGAGTCGTAGAGGTCTCAGACTTGAACTATGACTGCTTAATGGAAACAACATATTATTGATCACACGTAATAATCAAGGTGTTGTCATGAGCTTTACTAACCAACACATTATGACCTTGTACTATCCCGACTTAATGAATGCCTTTGAGAATGAGCGCAATTCTCATAGGAAGCGGCCTACTTCTATCCTTACAAAGGTGAAATTTGTCAAGAGTCTTCCTGTATAATTTATACTCCACCCATATGGGCTACAAATTTTCAGTAACAGTTATTTTAAACTCAGCCTCCACAACTCACTACAGGAAGTAATGCACTTACATCATAGGGAGGAATAATAATAGTGCATTTTTCACAATGAGTCATCCTGTGATTCATTCTTCTTATTGAACCTGGTTATCGGATTACTAGTCCCCAGGTTGAATTTCCTCATATATGACTCAGGAATTTATATGCTTCAATCCCATCCCTCTTGATGTGCTCCAAACCTTCTCTCTTGTTAAGGCCTTAGTGAGAGGATCTGCAAGATTATCATAAGATGACATAATCAACATTAATGGTATCACTTGTCAAATATGATCTTGCATTACTGTGTTTCCTCCTTATAGGTCTGGATTTACCATTATAATAACAGCTTTGAGCTCTACCAATTGCAGTGGTGCTATTATAGTGAATTAAAATAGGAGGAATTAATTTTTCAAAATAAGGTATTTGAAATAACAAATCTCTCAACCAATTCACTTCCTAACTAGCTGAAGCCAAAGCAATTAGTTCAGCCTCCATGGCAGAGTTAGCAATAATAGTTTGCATTTTAGACTTTCAACAAATAGTACCACCATCCACAGTAAAAACATAACCAGTAGTAGAACAAGAATCACCTGATAAGGTGTTTCAATTTGCATCACAAAAGCCTTCAAGTACAACAGGATATTTTTTATAGAACAAACAAAGTGTTTTTATTCTAATTAAATATCTCATAACTTTCATTATAGCATGCCAATGTTCTTTACCTGGCTTGCTAGTAAACTTGCTAAGTACTCCTACCGCATATGCAATATCAGGCCTAGTGCAATCAGTCACATATCTCAAACTTTTGATTATGCTAGCATATTCCATTTAATTTATCACATCATTTTCACATTATACAGGAAACAAGTGAAAACTTGAATCAAAAGGAGTTGTAACATGCTTGCAATCAAGAAAGTTATATTTTTTCAAAATTTTCTCAACATAATATGACTGGTCAAGGAAAATTTCATCACATGTTTTAGTTATTTTTATTCCAAGAATAAAATTTATCTCACCAAGATCTTTCGTATCAAAATGGCTTCTAAGAATATTTTTTCCTTCATCAATAATATTCATATTAGAGCCAAAAAATCAATAAATCATCAATATATAAGCAAATAATAACATGTGAATTATTCCAAAACTTATGGTATATGCACTTATCACACTCATTTGTTCTAAACCCATTTTCAATCATGCAGGAATCAAATTTTTCATGCCATTGCTTTGGTACCTGCTTCAAGCCATATAGAGATTTAGAAAGTTTACAACTTTGCTTTCGTGACCTGCTTCAATAAAACCTTCGGGTTGTTCCATATAAATCTCTTTATTTAGGTTTCCATTTAAAAAAAGTAGTTTTTACATCTATTTGATGAATTTGTAAATCAAAAATTGCTGCCATAGCAATTAAAAATCTAATGGATGTAATTATCGTTATCGAAGAAAAAGTGTCAAAAAACTCTAGGCCTTCAAGTTGCTTAAATCCTTTTACAACTAGTCTAGCTTTATATTTATCAATAGATCCATCCGATTTTAGCTTTTTTCGTAAAACCCATTTGCAACTAATTGTTTAACAATCCGATGGTAAATCAACTAATTTTCAAGTTTTATTAGAAATTAATGATTCTATTTCTTCATTTATACCCTCTTTTCAGAAAATAGCATCATGTGAAGATAAAACTTCTTTTAAAGTAAGAAGATCATCACTAACATTAGAAATATAATAATCAGGATCAAAATATTTTTCTACCTCTTTTACTTCTTCTTACTTCAAAATCATCAATTCTCTTATTTTTTAAAGTAGTAGAAGAAGAACTAGGTAGTGGCAAAATATTTTGTTTAATCCTTTGACCCCCATCTTTCTAGAATCAAAAAGAAATTTATTTTCATGAAAAATAACATCACTTGATTCTATTATAATATTATCTTCAAGATTAAAAAAATCTGTAGGTTGTACTATTTGAAGCATAACCAAGAAAACACAAATAGTAACTATTTTATCCAACTTTGTAATCTTGGGATCCATTAGCCTCACAAAGGCTAGATAACTCCAAACTCTTAGATATCCCAACTTTGACTTGTGTCCTTTCCACAATTCAAAAGGTGTTAGTTTGGACTTCTTATAAGGCACACAATTTAACGCATAACAAGCATTCAAAATAGCTTCACCCTAAAAATTAAAAGATGCACTTAACTCGACAAGCATGACATTAGATAATTCAACCAAAATTCTATTTTTTCTTTCCGCTACATCATTAGATGCAGGAGAATAAGGAGTAGTAGTTTTATGATATAATTTTTATGAATAATTGTTAAAAAAAATGCAATTTATTAACAAAAGAATTAAACTCATATTCATGGCCTCTATCACTTCTTATTCTTTTTATTTTTCTTCCAAACTGATTTTCAACCTTATGTACATAGACTTTATAATAATCAAAAGCATCACTTTTATTTTTCATTAAGCAAACATATGTTAACTTAGAAAAATCATCAATAAAAGTAATAAAATATCTATTTTCCTGACGAGTTAAAATTTCTCTAAGTTCACAAATATCAGTGTGAATTAATTCTAATAAATCAATTTTTCATTCAACTTGAAATGAGGCTTTTTAGTAATTTTGACTTTGCTATAAGCCTCACATTTTTCAAAATCCTTTTTAACCATTGGGATTAATCCTAAACTACTCATGATTCCAATGTATTGTTCATTTATATGATACAAACAAGCATGCCAAAAATCAGTAGAGTAAAGCATATAAATAGAAGTAGAAGCTTTATTTATTTCAACATTCAATTGAACATCCCATCATATGCGCATCCCTTTTCCACACAAATACCTTTTTTTAAAATTACATATTGATCAGATTCAATAATCTGTTTGACACCCACTTTATTAAGAAGAAAACTAGATATATAATTTTTTCTCATGAAAGGAGTAAAAAGTACATCTTTAAAAGTTAATACCCTTCTAGAGGTAAAACACAATTTGACATCTCCCATTCTAAGCACTTGTGTAGTGTGAGAATCACCAAGTATGATGGTTTTGGACTTCTCAAAAGGAGTATATTTTTTAAACCAGTATTTGTCATAACAAATATGATGGTTTGCACCAGAATTAGCCTACCATCCATCAATATTTTCAACTATAAACATGTCTGTAATCACTGCCACAAATGGTTCTTTGGTAACATTTTCCTGAGGTATAGGTCCATGTTTTCGGTATCTGCAAAATCGAGCAATATGTCCACTCTTATCACAGATAAAACATAGTCCTTTCTCTTAAAATTATTAGTTTTGTGCTTGATATTTCAACATTATTTTTCTTGGGAGTTCTACCATTCTTTTTTTTAAAAATTTTTCTTCTTAGGCTTAATATGGGTATTTTTGTTAGAATCAGTATTAGCATTTTCGAAGTAACTTAATTTACCTTCAATGCGATGTTGCTCTCTTCTAATTTCAAAAGTTCATCTTGGCTCCTTGCCTCTTTATCCATGCGGATTTTCATAATTAACAACTCCAGAGAGATTTTCTTTTGTTTGTGGCACAATGTTTTTTGAAATTCATTCCAAAAGGGTGGAAGTTTATCAATTATGCCACAACTAATAAGGTTATCGCCAACTTTGATCCCCTTGGATCTAAGATCCTCAGCAATAATTATGAAGTCTTGAGCTTGATCTACCACTGAATTGTTGTCCATCATTTGGAACTGAAAAAGATTGACTAGCTATATATTTTCTTGCTTCCGCTTCCTCGGTATCATGCTTACTCTGCAAGGCTTTCTAAATTTTTTTTGCATTAGAGTAAGTTCTATCATAATAATCATAAAAACTATCAGATAGATAATTAAGAAGATAATACCAATATTTATAAGAGTCATCATTATACTTATCACATTTCTTTTGATGAGCAATGTGTTCATCATTATTCATGGAGAGAATATCAACTTTATTTGGATTCTTCTTAGTTGACACATATGAAACATTGAAAAGACTCAAGTAAAAAAGTATTTTACCCTTCCACCTCTTAAAGTGATTACCATTAAATCGGAATGACTTGTTGAGATCTCCCATCTTGATATTTGCAGATTTTTCAATTGTAGTCATTTTGAATCTAGTTAAAATTGCTGGTGAAATTACAATAATATTACAAATTACAATTGAAAATTTTAAAAATGAAGAATCAAACTCTTTAGGATGAGGCGTGGATATCTCGCTCTCTTTAAGGAGATTCAAGCCCATTGCAGTAAATTATTTTCACCGGTCCAACAGTATTCTCATTAACTTGTCCCTCCATGATACAACAGCAACTCAACAAACTCTGGACAAGAGTTGAGTCTCAAGCTCCACAATAATAACACCTTCCTTCAACTAATAAAAACTCTCAAAATATTATGCAAACAATATTTTTTTCTTAATCTCTTCTTCTCTCTTGTTTTTTACTTTTTAAAATTAACCAGAGTGACCTGCTTTAAATAGAGGAAGAAAGACGCCTCTTGCTCAATAATTAAACACTATGAAAAGTGTAAATACAAAGTAATTGGCAGGCCAAATCATGAGAAAACATAACAAAGTGGATGTAACATCCAATAGCTCCACTATTGGAGCAAAAAAGAATAAAAAAAGATAATATCATTATGAAACTGTATAAACAATACAAAGAATAAAGTAGGGGAGAAGAGAGAAGAATTCTTATTGCTCTTGAATAATATTTAAATGTATACTACAATGAAGGAAATACTTATATATATATAGGGAAAAACTGACTTGGTTTCCAAGTAAGAAATTGTCAAGCACCGAGAGGGTACCCTAGATGTAACTGGCACCTCAGAGACTGTTGCTAGTCCCCAAGTGAACCACTTGGTCTCATCACATCCATTCAGTCATACAATCTACTATCAGCGAAAGACATCAAGGGATATATGGGCACATCATCATCAGTTCTCAAATATATATATGTTATAAAAGAGGCTAGTAGGAAGAACTAACTCACAGTCTTACATCAACAATCGACTCTAGTATATGAAGCCTCTATCACAATCAAGTGGTACCAATGATAGACCCATGACTACCTCAATCAAAATAAAGACAGTCACCCTGATTTTAATGCAAGATGAAAATAAACATAAAGGATTTCCTCCAAAGTAAGGGAGACTCACCAAATCAGTTGAACATCTCCAATCCTCAACCGTGCGCCCGTTGATGATCTATAAATCATGTATCTACATCATGAAATGATGCAGTCCTAGAGGGGAACGTCAGCATATGGAATGTACTGGTATGTAAAATAGCTGAGTGAAATCGAAAGCAAGTAGAATAATATAATAATAACAATCAACTCAATATAGAAAGCAATCAACATGCCAAATATCTATCTAGGGAAAAAATAAAGAATGGACAAATGACCCATCACGTCCATCACCCTATACCATTATCTCAACATTAGAATACTATCAAGAGGGAACCCTATATAGGAGTTTCTCGAACCTACACCCATCACCTATGAGCCAGTGATGGTACAACGAAGTGATGTCATTGCAGCATTCCTTGTCGGGGTAGAAGGCGTACATCATTGGATCTAAAATAGAGATAATATTATGTTCTATTTTGGGACTAAAGAAACATCCGCTACTCACGGTCAATCCTCACCTATGCTTGGACACATAATTATGAGTGCGAGTGGGACTCACTCTTACCCTCTTTGGTACTTGATACTTTTCCCATAGACTCAACTTGCTCATAAGTGCTAACATCCATCCAATCATCATTTATTATCCTTTCTCAAATCAGCCTCACAAGGATTTTCACCATCTCATCATGACAAATATCTCAATCATTAGCCCAAAGCTTAGAATAATCATTAGGAACAATATAATAGACAAGTCGTTAGAGTTTATTTATGGAGACTCAAAAGACTATTAAGTTCTACCAACTCATCATCGTTCTCACATTTCAATCTCAATCACAATCACATTCCCAATCAAGGCTCTAGACTCAATCCTATCTTCATTCATGCAAATTTTTAATAAAATAATAAGCAGAATTTGTGCAATATCTCATGAAAATATTCAATTCAAAAAACTAAGTTTATGATGATCCTTAACATATGAAAATACATGTAAATAATACAATTTTCAAGAAAATATTCAAGAAATCATGCATCTAGACTCAAGAACCTTCAATTTACTATCTAGACCACCTAAGGAGCACATGGGAGAATAATCTCATGTTTTCGTTTAGCCTTACATACCCGAGGTTTGAAAAATCCTCAATTTTCCTGCATGAATTGGCTGTGGACTCGAAACCCTACTCTTTTCTTCTGCTTCTCTTTCTCTCAGAATATAATTTAGACCTAAGAAAAATGAGCTTATGAAACCCTTTCGAACATATATAGGCTTAAATAATCATTTTGGGACTTAAAAATATATTGAGAAGGATGAAAATGCCCTTCCCAAAGTCAAAAGAAAATTTTCAGTTTCTTGGACACTAGTGCATGACGCACAGTAGTTGATCTTTATGATTTTTTCACAAAAATCAGTTCCGTCAAAATTCTGGAGAAGTAAACCAAGTGTAGTTCCGCATCCCAGGTGCATCGTGGCTTAGACGTAAAGACCTCACTGTTTTGACTTTCATTGGGAAGAATAATTCATATTTTTTTGCATTAAAGTCGAGGCGAGACCATATTCGACTTGATTTTTTGTGCTGGTAGCAAATTCTATCTCAGATTTCCTATCAGAGCTCGATACATTTAGGGGTGTTTTGGTAAATTTTCACTGGGTGTTACATCATCTCCCTCTTGGGATCATTCGTCCTCAAATGATAAGTAAAGGTAGAAATAGGAATGAGTAGACTCGGAACTCATCTTACTCCTCACTCAGAACCTCTCGAACTCTCGTCTATCCGTTACCTTCCACATCTCTATCTTAGATTCAGGAATGAAACTGAATTAGTACCTCAACTCAAGGAAGGAACTTCAATAATGTTAAGGATAAGACGTTTTCCTTCAACATCATCATCTTTAGGCACGAATAGATTCAAAACTCCCCTCAACATTATCTCTCGATTCTATCTCAATTGACAATCAACTCTACCAGAATCAAAGATAGGAAAGTGACTCAAGAAAAAACAATCAATTTAGTTAGAGGTAAGGAAATTCCCTCTAACATTCTTATCGTCAGGCACGAATAAAAATCCAGAATTATTTCAATACTCCATCATCAATCTGGGCAGTCACAAGTCACTCCGAATAGACAATTGATTCAGATCAAAGTAGATATATTATCTTAGACATCCTCACTATTAGGTACGAATGAAAAGTCAAAACTCAATTAGTTTGAATCATTTGAATACCTCGACAATCAACATTTCAAGTTGGAAAGGAAACCATCAACTCTAATAGGGAATAGGACCATCGGTACATAAGACTCTACATACAACCCTTCTCAACACCTTATCTCAATGGTACTCCCTCCTCATAGCACTCTACCCTATCAATCTTGAGCTTATGGTTCTTACTCCAATTTCCATATATCCACCTTCTCCTCTTCCATTCAACCCTACTTTCAAGCCTCAAGGTGTTATCATAAGACGATCATATACCTACAAAGCTAATTTTCAACTCTCAGCTCTAAACTTTCACAAAGGCTCCCATTAAAAGATCACTAGTCCTCTTCACTACTTCACTACTCTTCCTCAAACCCTTTATGAAGTCTTCACTTGTCCATCATCAATACTTACATAATAACAACTACGTATCCAAGCCTGTCACTCTAACCACTTTAACTATGTCTTAGAATCTTCAAGCCTACTTAACACCTCTATCTCCACCATTCAATGAACTCTCACTCAAGGTCACACCCACATACTCATCTATCGATTGAACATCATCAGGTTTTACCTCCTTCCTCCTTCCTCCTCCCTACCTTTATCCCTATATGACACAAGTTTAACACTAATACCATGATAAGGATACACTCACCCCTTCTTATCTACCCTTATCCTCAATTTACTACTCCCAACATCACAATTTGAACCTAGAGGAACTCATTACTTCCCTTTTTTGCAAAACCTCATACCACTATCTCTTCATGCAAGATAAGCAAAATCATACCTCTGAAACTCGATACTCTATATCCTTCTATCAATGATGGCATACCAAGACGAAGGTCAGTGCATACATAAGGTGACATCAGATTCAAGAACTCTCATTTCTCCCATCAACCCTCACCCCTCTACCATCATCCACACTTCTATCAAGGCTGGAAAGCTGAATTACTTAAAGAGCTTGGAATGAAAGATCATTAGCACGATTCAGTTGAGAAATCTTATCTGAGAACTTTCTTAGATTACAATCTCTCTCGTCTATCAAATCTTATCCTGAGTTCACAAAAATATACTTAGTGAAAACTTAGGTTGCATTTTATTCAACATAGGACTAGAAACTCTTGGATTCATGGGGGTAAGATCAAGATTAAGAAATGAATTCATAGCTTCTCATCCTCAAAACTGAGCATGATCAGGAAGCAACATGATGTACACAGAATAGGCCATAGGTCCGACTGTCATACAACCAAAGGGAATGGACTGTTACCTCAACTAAAGTATAAGGACTATATGAGACAAAAAAGAATTGATATCTCATCTTGATCAGCCTATCATAATCCAAAAACTTAATATCTACTTCGATTTCTCACATCATCATCTCCCCCTTAGCTCTCAAGGTCCTTTCTCTCTAAATTCATGACTCAGTTTCCTCTACTAGGCTATAAACACATACCTCCATATGGTTAAGGAATTGCTATCCCCAAAAGTATGCATCTTAAGCCTTATGTTATTTTGTAGTCACATACGTATAACCAGCCACTCATATTCCTTTCAACAATATAACTCTTAGCTTCCTCATTTCTCTGTGGAACCCCTTCTCTCTCTCTCTCTCTCTCTTTGCTACTCTTAATGGCGTACATAATCACTTCCCATACCTCATACAATCTAACCTCATCTTTTTCCTACTAACATCAACTTCTGTGCTCTCCTAAACTCATCATTCGTATAAAACTTAGACTATTAAAGAAAACTCCTCATCACCAATCCACAACCCCAATCAACTTAGTTGCTCGGGATGACACAAAATGCCTATCTCAACTCACTTCCCCCTGGACTCAAGGATATTGTCTAGTCTCTCATAGCAACCATAATTTAGGACTTCACACATCTTTACACAATCACAAATACCCATCTCAAGTCTCTTCTTATCAATTTAGCTATCCCAGTTTCACTAATCTTACCTAAGGGGCACTTGTAGCCTACCCCTAATATCACTCTTTTTATAATTTAGCATCTTCATACACTAGGACAAGTCCCTTAAAGAAAAATCTACAACTAAGACTATTACTCTTATGATACTATCCCCTCTTTCGTACTACTCCTCAAGCTCAAGCTTAGGGTCTATTACTAACATATGTATCCATCACTCACCTCTATACTGCTAACTTGCACTACTAGACAATTATGTAGGGAACCTAGTCTTGCTAAAATCTCATAGCAAGGGATCAATTATTACATCCCCTCTTCACCCCTCACCCTCTCACTATACCTCCTCATCTAGCTAAACTTATAGCTCTATGAATCTCATTAACTCTCACCTATAATCACAAGCCTAACTTAGATTTATTCTATAACATTAAAAATACTCTTTTCCTCTATTCAAGATCTACATTTCACCCTCAATTGTATGAATGTTGCAACACATGAACATGCACTTCCTTCTAGTTTAGACATGCTCTATCATATTCTAACAGTACCTCTCTCCCTCCCTATCCTCATCTCATTATGGCAATCATAGAGTACTTATCACCTTTCCATCAATCCTATGGCCATCGATTCCTCCCTTCACCAGTTATCTAAATGGCTACCTATCTCTAACTAGAAACCTTAATCAGTCATCACTTTTGCTATCTCGTCCCCTTCCTTCTATTATCATCCTTCTAACTCTGGAATAATTAAATTCTACTCCAGTCTTATAAGACCACACATCTCACTCTTAGGTTTTAGCACTAAACTCTTTGGATGCATAAGTTTCTCTCTCTCATGGGTAACTTTGGGAGCAATTGTTTTAATAAGAGGATCTGGGTACATCTAGAGCTAACTCGAATGCATGATACACATGAAAAATAGTACACTCTTTCTAGTCAATCCACTTAGCACCCTAGTTGACTTTTTTCAAATTTAGAGTAGTCTCTCTATCATTCGGGTTACTTATTTTGGGAATCTCATCGATACAAGTTTGAACATCACTGTCTCTATCACCTCGTGAATGAGGCATAGTCGAAAGGGTTAGATTAGTGCATGAACCAAAAGAGAGCTTTTGTAGAGTTTAACTCTACCGCACGAATTTGGAATAAGAAAGAAGTGAGACAATTCCTAATGTCCTAGAGCCTCCTTATTATGGATGTGATGTGCTTCACACTAATAATAAGGACTCTACTTGACACGGCTTCGTAGACTCCGCAGGACACATGAACTCGTGCTCTGATACCTAGTTTGTCATGCCTCGAGAGGGTATCCTAGACGTAACCAGCAATCAGAAACTATTACTAGTCCCCAAGCAAACCACTTGGCCTCATAACATCCATTCAGTCATACAATCTAATATCAACGAAAGACATCAAGAGATATATGGTCATATCATCATCAATTCTTAAATATATATATATATATATATGTATGTATGTATGTATGTGTGTGTGTGTGTTATAAAAGAGGCTAGTAGGAAGAACTAGCTCACAGTCGTACATCAATAATCGAATCTAGTCTATGAAGCATCTATCACAATCAAGTGGTGCCAATGATAGACCCATGACTACCTCAATCAAAATAAAGACAGTCACCCTGATTTTAATGCAAGATGAAAATAAACATAAAGGATTTACTCCGAAGTAAGGGAGGCTCACCAAATCAGTTGAACATCTCCAATCCTCAACCGTGCGCCCATTGATGAACTACAAATCATGTATCTACATCATGAAATGATGCAGTCCTAGAGGGGGACGTCAGCATATGGAATGTACTAGTATGTAAAATAGCTGAGTGAAATCGGAAGCAAGTAGAATAATATAATAATAACAATCAACTCAATATAGAAAGCAATCAACATGCCAAATGTCTATCTAAGGAAAGAATAAAAAATAGACAAATGACCCATCACGTTCATCACCCTATACCGTTAGCTCAACATCAGAATACTATCAAGAGGGAATCCTATATGGGAGTTTCTCGGACTTACACCCACCACCTATGAGCCAATAATGGTACAACGAAGTGATGTTATTGCGGCATCCACCTAATACCTTGCTGGGGCAGAAGGCGTACATCATTGGATCCAAAATAGAGATAATATTAAGTCCTCTTTTGGAACTAAGGAAACATCTGCTGCTCACGGTCAATCCTCATGTACACTAGCCACGTAGTTATGAGTGTGAGTGGTAATCACTCTTACCCTCTTCGGTACTAGATACTTCTCCCATAAACTCAACTTGCTCAAAAACGCTAACATCCATCCAATCATCATTTTGTATCTTTTCTAAAATCAGCCTCACAAGGATTTTCACCATCTCATCATGACAAATATTCCAATCAGTAGCTCAAGGCGTAGAACAATTATTACGAATAATAGAATAGACAAGTCGTTAGAGTTTATTTATGGTGACTCAAAGGACTATCAAGTTCTACTAACTCATCATCATTCTCACATCTCAATCTCAATCACAATCACATTCCCAATCAAGGCTCTAGACTCAATCCTATCTTCATTCATACAAATTTTTAATAAAATCATAAGCAAAATTTGTGCAATATCTCATGAAAATATTCAATTCAAGAAAATAAGTTTATGATGATCATCAACATATGAAAATACATGTAAATAATATAATTTTCAAGAAAATATTCAAGAAATCATGCATCTAGACTCAAGAACCTTCAATTTACTATCTAGACCACCTAAGGAGCACATGGGAGAATAATCTCATGTTTTCGTTTAGCCTTACATACCTGAGGTTTGAAAAATCCTCAATTTTCCTGCATGAATTGGCTATGGACTCGAAACCCTCCTCTTTTCTTCTGCTTCTCTTTCTCTCAGAATATAATTTAGACCTAAGAAAAAATAAGGTTATGAAACCCTTTCGAACGTATATAGGCTTAAATACTCATTTTGGGACTTAAGAATATATTAGGAAGGACGAAAATGCCCTTCCCGAAGTCAAAAGAAAATTTTTATTTTCTTGGACACTAGTGTGCGATGCGCACCAGTTGATTTTTATGATTTTTTCATGAAAATCAGTTTCGTCAAAATTTTGGAGAAGGAAACCAAGTGTGGTTCCGCATCCTAGGCGTGTCGCGGCCTGGACACTGAAACCTCACTGTTTTGGCTTTCTTTTGGAAGAATGATTCACGTTTTTTCGCTTTAAAGTAGAGTCGAAACTATTTTCCGATTGGATTTTCTGCGCTAATAGCAAATCCCATCTTGGATTTTTCATCGGAGCTTTGAAAGATGCATTACATGAACAATACATTTAGGGGCATTTCGATAAATTTTCATGGGGTATTATAGAAACTGAATTGGTCTTCAAGAAGGATTCCTAACTCTTAAAGGAATCTGTATAATAGACATTTACCATAAATAAAATATGCTTATAACACTTTCCCTTGAATGTCTATTCGCTAGACTATGTGCCTCGTTAAAACCTTACTATATAAAACCCCATGGAAAAAAATTCTAGTGAAGGAAACAGAGTACACATATCTAATAATACGCATTTTGATGCCTCATTAAAAACCTTACGAGAAAAACCCAATGAGACAAAACCTTATTTGAAAAAAAGAGTACATCGCATATTAACTCCCCTTGATGAGAACTTAATCCAAAGACTTGAATCTTAGCATCCAATTTTGTGTACCATCCTCTTGAAAGTTGCAGTTGGTAGAGACTTGGTGAACAAATCAACCACATTGTAAGTCGAATGAATATGTTGCACATTTTATATTACCATTCTTTTGGAACTCATGTGTATAGAAAAATTTTGGTAAAAATGTGCTTTGTTCTATCTCTTTTTATGAATCCTCCCTGTAGGGTCAAAGAGTTTTGCAAGCTCCTCACTTTGACTTCTTTAATCAAATAATCTATTACCTTTTGAAAACTCTTCAAGAGTTCCAATTCAAGTTATCAACTTCCATAACAGTATGAAGGATTCTTGATTTATTTAATCACTATAAGGATTATAAATAAGTTTTGCAAGAACTTGTATATTTTCATGCATTTCAAGTCCTTCAAATGCTTTCGTATCAATTTGTCTAGTGACAATATTTAATATTAAATACATGATATTTTTTAGTGTCTGGATTACAAGTCAAATAAGTTTTGTGCTTACCAAGATGCATCATTCCACTTGATAATTAGAGCATGCTTGAATATACTGTAGAACTTAGATCCTCATAATCTTTTACAATATTGCGCTATATTTTATTAAAGATATCTTCAACAAAATATCTTTTTTGTCGATTTGCAATACAACATAACTTATTGAGATCTCATACTTTATTATTTTCAAGTAGCTATCCCTCTCATAAGGTTTCATGAAGTGTTATGTCATATGCTCTTTATGAGCACATTGCCTCTTTATTATAACCACTTTGATCATTTATTCCTTTTCTTTTCAAGAATTATCTTATTTGGGATCAATTACATGTTTGATGCATGTCATAGACTCTGTCCTTCAGGGACATTCAATAAAAGTATTTCAACTCTCGGTTTATTATTATCTCCTCATTATGCTAGGCAAACTAATATATATTTCAATCTTTCTTAGAGAATTCATCTTTTATGTATCATGATATATTTATTAATTATATATCGCATATCAAAATTATTAGATGAAAATTATATAGTCCATGACCATAAATCAATTGAGGAGAATTTGATCAAAATGTATAAGTTTGATACATATTTTTGTCTACAATTTATTATATTTCAGACTATGAAACTTTGTTCTCATACGCAATAGTTGATCATTTATCTAAGGCATTTTCAATGTCAATCAATTTGGATATTTGTCGCTATTATCAAGATGAATTATCTTGATTACGTATTCTGAAAATTGTGCTTTTAACTATATTATCTTGCACAAATAATTTTACGAATGTCAAACTTCAAGTTGACAATAAATGCACATGTGATCATCTTATTGACGCATCTGTTTTACATATCATATGATGTAAACGAACCCATATTCACCTTTCATACTTTCAGAATTTAGGAAATTCAATCCCAACATTAGTTGATGCAATCAACTTATCATGAGAACAAAAAATTTGAAAAATCTTTTATTTCTTCAATGTATGTCTAATAAGTAAACTCCAAGTTATCATGATACATGCCTTTTGCTTTAGTAAATTTCTATTACATGAACAAATTTTAGATTTCTTACTCGAGGAGTAAATTTCACTTTATTTCTTCTCAAGTACTCTACTTCTTGCAGAGGTGAGTCGTGATCCTTCTTAAATTTGTAAATGCATCTGACATTTGATTTGCAATTTTTGTACGTGAATAATTTTTTGTACTTCATGCTTACAAATAGAAGCATATGGATCAAGATGAGACATGTCCACAAAATTTCTCTTTTGATATTATTATCTTCTCCCCCCTAATTTTGGGAAAAATGTCTCATCAAACCGACAATTTGCAAATCGAGCAATGAATATATCTCCATTTAATGGTTCAAAATATCGAATAATAGAGGGCGATTCAAACCCAATATATATTCCTTATATTCTTTGGAATTCCATTTTTATGCGATGTGATGGTGCCATAGGCACATATGCAATGCATTCAAAAATTCTTAAATGGGATATATTGGGTTCTTGACCCAAAACTAGTTGCAATGGAGAATCCTTATGATAATTTATCAATTTGAGACGAATAAGTGCTGCAACATGCAAAATTGTATATCCCCATATAGAAACGGACAATCTAGTTTTTATAAGCAATGGTCTTGCTATCAATTGCAAGCGTTTAATTAATGACTCAACAAGGCCATTTTGAGTATGAATATGAGCAACAAGATGTTCAACTTTTATCCTAATGGATAAACAATAGTCGTTAAATGCTTAAGATAAAAATTTTGCAGCATTATCAAGATGAATGGACGTAATTTGATTATCAAGAAATTATGTTCGTAATGGTATTATCTATGCTAATAATTTTACAAATGTCAAATTGCGAGATTACAATGGGCACACATGAGACCATATAGATGAAACATCTATTAGGACCATAAAATATCTAAACGTCCCACTAGGTGGGTGAATAGGTCCACAAATATCCCTATGTATACGTTTTAAAAACGCAGGGACTCAATCCCAACTTTTGTTGATGATGGTCTCACAATCAACTTGCTATAAGAACAAGTAGTACAAGAAAATTCACCATTTAAAAAAATCTTTAGGTTCTTTAATGGATGTCCATTAGAATTTTCTATAATTAGTTTCATCATTATAGAACCAAGATGTCGCACGCGATCATGCCAAAGTATAAAAATATTGGAATCAGTAACCTTTTAGTTTACTATAAAATGTGCCTCAATTGCACTAACTCTTGTCCAATACAAACCAGATGATAAAAAAGGAACTTTTCTATAACACGTCTTCCCAGAGACATTCTTGGTGATACCAAGATATTTAATACTCATTCATCCATTGTCCGGATATGATAATCGTTTGCACGAATATTTTTAAAACGCAACAAGCTATTTTTTCGAGATTTTGGAGTAAACATAGCATTATTTATGATGAGTTTAGTTCCCTTGGGCAAAATTACAATGAGTCTTTTGAAGCCCTCAATCATATTAGTACTACCAGAAATTGTAATAACATTTATTTTACCAATATTTAAATGAGAAAAAGTTCTCATTTTTCATGAATGGAACACAATCACTTTAGCATATCAATTTATGATAGCTTAGTACCTCTTATGATAGCTTAGTACCTCATTTCATGTTCACATGTATTATTCAATCACTTGTCTTCTTTCAGACATTATGCACTAATACCACATTCAATTTAGAGAATGAAGCATTTTAATGGAATATATTTTATGATTTTTCATGAAAAGCACATTATTTTGCTTTAGTCATCATTACATCATTAATATGGTGCACTGAGATTTGAACCCAATGTCTTATCCATATATAAGGGTGTCTTACACCATAAATTTGATGGGGCTTGAACCCAACATCTTATTATCATTCTTTTGGATGTATGACTATCTTCAAGTGATCATATTTTTCTTTTAGACTTTTTCACAAAGCAAGTGGCTCCTTGATTGTGAGATATTCATATTTTAAAATTTCATCAAGATGATGACACAAGAATATTGTAGCCTTAGCATAGTCTTGTTTTGATATTTTATTTTCATCTTAATGGTGTCTTTAAGACTCAATAGCATCCAACATCTATGAAAGGTAGTTCTTGCCCAAATTATGAAGCACAATGAACTCAAGTTTCTCAAGGTTAGTCATATCCATAAAGATAAAATAAATAAATAATATCTTAACCTTAAAACATAACCTTCACTCGTCGGTATCAAACAAATAACAAAAAGATAGGCGTCAATACATGTGATCATTGTTTTTCAAAGTAAACATCCCAGATGGTAGAATCTCATGCTGATAACATGTTATGAAATTATAAAGTAAAAGAAGAAGAAAGTAGAGAGAAGATTTCCTATCGCTCTTGAATAATATTCAGATGTGTATTACAATGAAGGATGCTCTTATATTTATAGGCAAAAGACTGACTTGGTCTCCAAGTAAGAAACTGAATTAGTCTTCAAGGAGGATTCCTAAATCTTGAAGGAATCTCCATAATAGACATTCACTATAAATAAAATATGTTATAACAAATATAAAAAAAAATAAAACCAACACAGCTCAACTCGCCATTTAACATCCCTAACTGAGAGATCAGGCTAACATTCGAAGAAAGAAATGAAAACAATTAAGTACTTCTACTTCGAAAAAGAAAATTTAGCAAAATCATACTATGATGGTTTGTTTGTATTGACAGGGAGAGGAAGTTAAACTGAAAGTTAGTAGTTGTACGAATTCATGTGTATTTGATTATTTATATTTATACAATGAATAAAAATTACATATTATATCAATTTTAGAAAATTACATTATATTTAGCATACTTGAAAGCATGAGTGCCAAGAAATAAAAAAAATATACCACAAATTCACCTGCCTCATATTTTAGCCTTTAAATTCATGCGTGAGAGCAAGAGGACTTGGCAACTAAGTTGCACAGACTTTTTATTTTTATTTCCGCACCTATGTTGGATTCTCCAAAAATATATTAATTTTAGCAAATCCAACATGCACCCACTGACACTTTTGAAGAATCTGAGCAACATAGTCTGGCACACAGATGCATGATAACAAGAACACGAGCACATAGCATGATATTGAAGATCTTTGGTTTAACATTGCTTGATTTTCAAAGTCAAAATTCATCTTTTGGAGTTTCACATTTTTACCTTGTAGGATACAAAAAGGAGGAGAATAACATATAGTAGTATAAACTAAGAACACTACCAAGATATACGAAATTTGTAGCTTCATTTTTACGTCTGAGATGCAGCAGTACCGCTAATTATCAGTTCATTGAATTTTTCTCCTAACAAAATGCTCTCTTTTGAATCAATGTCATCATCATAGTTTTCATCATCAGTGCTGTCATCTTCATCTTCATATTCGTCTTCACCATTACTATTGATGTTACTGGGAATACTGGCGATTACCAGCTCGTTGGCACATCCTGTGATTTGCTTAGCTTCCATCTGTTCTTCTGATGTTTTTGCCAAGGACAAGAGAATGTTCTTTGCTTTTTGATCAGGAGAGACGCCAGAAGATGCCATCTCATTGAACCAAGCAATGGCACTGCCAAAATCCTTATTCCTACCATATGCGTCCATGATTGTAGTGAAGATAGTTTGGTTAGCCTTGATACCATGGACCCGCATTTCTTCATATTTCTCCATCATCTTTTCGAGGTCATTTGTTTTTGCATATCCCTTAATCAGGGTGCCATATGTAACAACATTCGGCTTCAATCTGTCTTGCTCTATTCTTCTAAAACATTTCTCAGCACCTTCCATATCTGACGCATTAATATAAGCTGATAGCATTGTTGTGTATGAGCAAAGGTCAGGGCTACATCTGCAAGGAAAGACGGAAAATAATAAGTCTAGAATGGATTCCTTGGTTAGATCAAAGCATTCCATTGGCAGATGCCCAAGCAACCGAGTTGGCGAATTTGATCTGCTAGATTTATACTTATTCCTTTCCCATCCTTCTTGGGTAAGGAGGAGAAAGCGCAGACATTATGGTGAATTTCAGGATGTGGAAGGAGATAGTTCTCTTATCCACCTCCCTGCTTTAAGCCTAATTGCTGAACCAAACACTTCTTCAAGTTGAAGATAAAACTTATTTTTACGCACATTTTAGTGGTTGAAGAAAAACAAAACCCAAACAAATCAATCATAAACATTGGTAACTTATAACAAGAACTTCACTTTGCATGACAGGCCCTCAAGCTGCAAATCCACTTGTACTGAGAAGTGTTTGTCAGAAAAATGCATGTATGAGTGTTTTAGAAACAGTGGGTGCAGGAAGAATTTCGACACAGATATAAGATTATCTGATGCCTTATTTATGCCTAAGCATCCCAGTATTTTGTGGCTACAGAGGAGCAAAAATATAGAAAACCACTGTTTAAGGAGGGGTTCAGATTGTTGGACCACAGAATAAGTGAAGCAAAGAACAGGCAAATCAAGTGACATCCTCTGGTGCCAAAAAACAATGGATAGAAGTTTTTGAAAAAGTAATAGTTAAAAAAAGACTTCATGGAAATGTAAACAACATGTCACCTGTCTCTTCGCATGCTTTTGAAAACAGTCCGGGCCTGTTCCACCATTCCTGAGATAGCAAATGCATCTAGCAAGATGTTGTAAGACTTTTGTGTTGGCCTGAAAAAAGAGATGCCCCCATATAACCCTTGTAATTTAAGGATAAAAGAGTGCTGTAACTGCTAAAACGCATCTATAGAAAGATAATGTCATCTGCAATGGACACAGAACAGATACGTGTCTCTGAACTTGAGCTACTCTTGCTAAATCAGTAAGCACCTGGCTTAAACACATCTCTTCTACCAGATTTTGGTTCTTTCTAGTGGGCGTTAGCATTAAAAAAATATCTTTGCAGAGAATAAAACAAATTCCATTGAACCAAGAAACACCAACCTAGATGATTAAGTTTCAATCAAAGCTTAAATGCAAGCAAGAAAGTGAATTGGTTATCTACTTTCTGGAAAGTGTACTCTGGAGATAGTATGTCTCATCTTTTAATATGATTTTGTCTCATCTTTAATGTGATTTTTTTTCCAATGACTAGGAGAACAATGGATAAGATAAGTTAAACAAGCTGATAAGTAACGGGTCATGAGCAATGAGTTCTTGATGATTGAAAGATCAAAATGAACTGCTTGGGTGACTTATGCAGAGTATCTACTTTTGGTACAAGAAAGGAAGCTGTAGGAGAGGAAGCAATGTAAAAAATGCTTGGATATTCAGTGGTGTAAAGAACTCAATACCTGACACCAGCATCAAGCATTTCCTCAAAAACAGCTAGTGCCTCCTCTTCTCTTCTAGCCTTTCCATATGCACTAATGAGCAGTGCATAGCTAACAACATCAGGCCGAAGACCAGCTCTTTGCATCTAAAATCAGGCATTCGCTTCAAAATGTTAAATGAAATCACTATAAATACAAAACTAAAAGCAACAACAAAATACCCAGTGTAATCTCATATATGGGGTCTGAGGAAGCTAGAGTGTACACATACCTTACCCCTACCTCATGGAGGTACAGAGGCTGTTTCCGAAAGACCGCTAGCACAGGTAACAGATATCACAAAACTAAAAGCGCAGAAGTGATTAACCAAATGTAAAACTGTGTGTGCCAGTGATTAACCAAATGTAAAACTGCCTGTGTCAACAAAGCTGAACTGATGTGCAAATTTATGAAGCCATTCCATGTGCCATGATTTCAAAATCAAACATGAAACCACAACTGAAACAGACAAATCTAGTACTACAAATAATTTTGTGAACAAAGATCTCAAATCCAGCAAACTAAGGAATTGTCAGTGAAAGGTGTCTATGAAGGGGTAGCTTTCTGATCAAAACTATGTCTGCAATGGGCTTAAGCCCCTCCAGGCTAATTTTATTTTCAATAAGTTCTTGAATCAAATATACAACAACAACAACAAACCCAATAAAATCCCAACATACCCAAATCCCATAAGTGGGGTCTGGGGAGGGTAGAGTGTACGCAAACCTTACTACTACCTCATTTAGATAGAAAGGCTGTTTCCGAAAGACCTTAGGCTCAAAACGTATCGGCCACAAATGATGAAGAAGAAGAAGAGGAAGGAGGAGAGGAGGCAATAGATATAAAATATCAACTACAACAAAGAGCACTGTTAATTCTGCAAGAAAAATATTTAAAGTAGCAAAACAATCGAAGAGCAATAACACAACTATAATGACACAACTAATCCTATGGCAAACCTTAACTGTCACAAGGCAAAACATTAGCCTACCCCTACTAGCCTTTTACCCTAATACACGACCTATACTCCTTTCTATCTAAGGTCATGTCCTCAGTGATATGAAGTTGTGCCATATCTTGTCCAATCACCTCTCCCCAATATCATTTCGGTCTACCTCTACCCATCTGCGAAACCCCTACATCCAACCTCTCGCACCTCCTAATTGGAGCGTCGATGCACCTCCTTTGCACATGCCCAAACCATCTCAATTTTGCTTTTCTCATCTTGTTTGCCACAGAAACCACTCCCACCTTCTTCTGGATAACTTCATTCCTCATTTTGTCACTCCTAGTATGTCCACACATCCGTCTCAATAGCCTCATCTCCACAACATGCATTTTTTGAATATGTGAGGTTTTTTATGTAAGTTCTTGAATAAAATAAGTTACAAAAAACTATTGTGTCACAAAAAGATTTAAATGTCAAAATCTTAGAAGAAATTAGAAAAGAATATGAGGTTCTTAAAAGACCTCTAATATTTCAAATTTAAAATGCACTGCAATACTGTTTGCATCAGGGACTAATACAGAGACCTAATGTTAACTGCTAAGGGAAACAAACCCATAATAGCAGAAATACATTTTTTGATAGGAAACGATACACAAGCACTTATGGAGTTGTTCTAGCATACCTAATGATCATTTCCAGAACAAAGCAGAACCTATAAATAATTTGCAATTTACCTGATTGTAAATGTTTGCGACCTCCTTATAGTTAGTCTCAAACGACATCAAACTGTTGTAAGTAACTGTATTTTGTGGAACTTCTCGCTCGGCCATCAAAGAAAATAGATGACGGGCTTTCTCACGTTTTCCTGCCTTCTTATACATATAGATCATCATGTGGAACATTTTTTGGTCTGGTTTTAGAGGAGGTGCATCCATATCCATAAGGGCTTCAAAGACTTCTTGAGCTTCATTAAATTTGTCCCCCTGCATTAACTCCTTCATTAGCAAGATGCCACAGAAATCCACATGGGGATACCCAAAGAACTTTATGTAAATTAATAAAGGAACTAGAGGATCAAGTTTTTTTACTCGGATTCTCGAGTTAATCTAAACCTTTTTATCCCATATAAGCACTGCCCGTGAAAAAGGCAAGCCTGGTGCACTAAAGCTCCCGCTATGCGCAGGGTCCGGGGAAGGGTATGTTGTTGTACAAGGACTTTGCATGGAGAACTACTACTTTCTTATTACCGGTGAATAATCCTTTGACATTAGCAGATATGGTTCCTCCAAAAACAGAATACTTTAAAACCACAAGATATCACATATTGAGAGCAGAATAAGATTCTACAGTAATCAAAGAAATGACATTCACTACTATATTTTCTCAATATTCATGACAGGTATTCATGTTCAGTTTGCAACTTTTTCCTTTATTCTAGTACCAAACCAGCAGCAGCTATTCAAACAAGCAAGTTCACAACTTTTTCCTTTATTCTAGTACCAAACCAGCAGCAGCTATTCAAACCAAGCAAAGGTTTCAGAAATAATTACGTTTGGTTTTGGAGGGACCATTTCAGTTTGATAGTACCCACCATTAAAATCTAAACTTAGAAATTCAGATAAGGGAAAAACACCCAACAATTAGTTTCCAATTACCCAGGGAAAAACACAGATACAAGAAGATTTTGTCGATGAAAAGACAAGTAACAACTAATTTGAATAATTGGAGAAACAAAATTAAGGTTTTCGGTGTTTTGGTTATGTACCTGCTAAAGTAAAACTACTGCTACCACTACTAAGAACCAATTTCCAGCATGACACTTTATCTTATTTCCCTAAATATTCTTTAACAAGAACCCTTTGATGATGTTTTTCAACGTCTCTTAAATTAAGGAATTCCACCAATTAATCAACTTTCGTTTGACCACTTCATTTTTTTCTTGGAATACTTGGTTGGCCATATAAGTATGAAACATATGGTAATGGTACAAGGTCTACCTCATCCCCTTTTATAACTTTCAACCATGACATTATCGCACCTATGAACCAATTCCATTTAAATGACTGTAGTAACTAAGAAAATTTTGGCAAGGGAACAAACAAAAAGAGTCGTGGACTACATAAGCAACAGATTTAGAAAGTCTGGAATCTTCAGATATTGTTCAGAAGAAGGGGGAGATTTTTTCAAAAGCAGAAAGCTAGAGGAAGTGAACAACAGACTTTTCAAAAATGCTCTATTATGGGGCATTTTATTTCTTTTTTTCTCTAATTAGTACTATCATTGTAAAACATCCTTGCTTGTGGATTCGGAGAAGCACAAGAAACAAAAAAGTCTAGTCAACATCTTCATCTCAAAGTGTTTCTTTGAACTGATAAATCAACTCCTCCGGAATAGACTATTTGGCATAAACAAAATGTCCAAGTCAAAATCATTGTGATCTAAAGATTCATAAAGAATTATCATTAATGGTCCATTTTTAATAAATAATGTCGGAACATCATTAACGATCTTGATCTGGAGCTTCAGCCAAAGGCACGGAGCTTCTGTCAGATTCATTACCAAGCAGCACACTCATCACACGAGATGTTAAAAGAATAATACATCCCATCTGACCAGTCGGAATTCTCTATTCTTCCATTTTATCAAGCTTTTCTACTCATTCTACCAGATGATGGTTGTGTAAATATGGTTGTGGAATTTACAGATGGACCCTTTGACTATAAAACAAAGATCAAGCAATTCCCATTTTCAGATTGCAGAAATTGTTATTGATCAGATTCCATTATGTAGTCTTGGCTGCAAGATACTGGATCTATCTTGGACATGAAATTCATGATTCTGTCATTCCAAAGCAAAGCATCACACCAGCCAATGTATGCTACAAATGCTCCTTTCCACCACAGCAAGTCATCAGTGTTAAAAGAGAATACTCTGATCACAAGAGCTATGTTTTGACTTCACACTCAACATCAACTTCTCCAAACTATTTGTTCTAAAACTTGGATGAATCAATAAAGCAAAATATAGTAGCCTACTAATCGAGTCACTCTGCATGCTCAACTCAATTGACAAGAAAATTTTAATTTTACAATAGGACACATAAAATTCGTAGTTATGTTCAGCCATTATCATTTGCCTTCTTATATCTTTAATAATTGAGCCCCTAACCCTAACTACTTTCGTTATATAGTTTGTTACATTACCTCAACAAAAATTTTGAGAATGATTTGGTATGTAACAGCAGAAGGTTGAGGGCCTGAAGTTTGCATTCTCCAAAATATCGCTTCTGCCTTACCATACTGACCTCCTTTTCCATATGCCTCCATCAGAGCAGTGTGAGATATCACATTTGCGGGATACCCCTTCTTATTCATGTAGCCTAAAATTCTTTCAGCTTTACTGAAGTCTCCTTGCTTCCCGTAGGCCGTGATAAGCATCAGAAAGTCCATCTCATTAAAATCCCACCAATGCTGAGTTCGAAGCCATTCAAGAATCTACAAAGGAAACAACAGATTAGACTAAAAGGAGCCAAGATGCAAAGTATACATGGATGAGTGTTGGCTAAAGTATGCATAAAGGAAGACAACTGAAGTAAAACTTCAAATGACATGCCAGAGAGAAGAGTCCAAACCTCACTAACAAGGTTCCACTTCTTAAGCTGCTTAAATCTAACCAAGCTTCCAAGAACAAGGTCCTTCGGAAGAGCCTGGTTCTTGTCCCTCCGGCTTCTCAGCACTGAAACAGCAGAACCAACTTCTTCAATTTCATTCATCATCTTTCTCCAGTTTTTCTGGTCTGCTTCATCCTCAGTGCTCTTGAAAACTTCCACTTTCCTCCTCTTCTGCATAAACTTTCTCGGCATCAGCATACCTTGACACACCACTTGTGCTCTTTTACATATTTTAACATTTGTATCCAATGAATTCTCACCACTATTTGATTTACTGCATGAGAAATGATGGTTTTGCTAAGCACAAGTTCACAAGTAACAACATGGAATTAAAAACTGAAATCCAAAGACAACCCTTTGAATCCAATATTGTCATACATGTAAAATCTTTCTTCTTTTTTTTTTTCCCTAACACAGCTATTCTGATTCCATAAAGCCATAACTTGGATAAGGATTAGAGCTAAAAGTAGCACAAAATCAAATCGTTTACGAATAAATCTTTAAAGATAAGATTATTGACAAATTTAACATTTCCTAACAATTTCATACAATTCCAATCCTAAATAGCAAATGACAACATACCAAGCTAAAAAAAACAACAAAAAGGCAAAACCAGGAGATATTCAATCTTGTCTACATCCAACCAACAGGAACACTGAAAATTCCCAAATTTAATACATACAAGATTTTACGAGTGTAGAAAATGAAGCATCCCCACAATTCACAAGAGAGAGATGAGTAAGCAAGAAGAAAAAGAGGACCTCCATGGAGCTGAAATGAATGGTTTCAGGAAAATCGTCATTGTTTGAGGCATTTTCACACAACAATTTTGCTTCACAGCACTAGAGGAGGACTGCAATGCTCATGCTCATCTGTACAGACATTTCTACTTGGCTAAAGTGCATTTTATGCTACTTGGCTTTCAAATACTCTACTAATTATCCAATTCTAACCTACTTTTTTTTCAAAGCTGTCTGTTTTAAATTTCAGAAAAGGGTCAAATATGTAATTCAGTATTATCCAAAATATATATATTTTTAATTGGGGGTAGGGAAGGGAGGGATTACAATGTGATTGGAACCTTAACAATTAAATAAAAGTTCAGATAAGCAATCAATCGAACTATTAAGATTCTCCTTATTCAAAGAAATTTAAATATATGATCCATTTGAATACTCGTCCAACTATTTCCTTTGTTGTTATATATACATTTACATTAATTTATCCTTATTGTAGGGTCATAATTTTATCTATATCAAATCTCTTAATATATAGAATAATTTATATAGTCATAATTCAATTCAAGTCACACCTTGATTAATCTTTCAAAAGGGCTGACTTACACTCAAAGCCAATCTTTGTTACTGGATAGCTATAATCAATACATCCTTCTTAGATGATTTGGGGAGCGGGCTTAAGGCTGCAGCATAATTAAAATTTTACATAATTGAATGTAATAACACTCTTTGATCTATTTGATAAATTAAGTAATTCCTCCCTCTATTTTACTTTTAATTGCAAAAGATTTCTAATTTGATTTTTACTTTTACTTGTTATTTTTTTAACAAATCAAGGTATGATAATTTTTTTCCTTATCATATCCTTATTTTTGTGTGATTGAGTTAATGTCTTTGAAAATATAGTGAGTAAATATATTTTATGCCCTATCAATGAATGATATACTTGCTATACAAATAATTATTTTCTTAGTAAGTATTTCAAGTCAAAAATTGACAGCTAAAAGTGAACAGAGGAAGTATTTCACAACAGATACGTTGCGTGTAGTTGAAGAGATAATTATGCCCCTCAATTTCAAAGAAAGGGTAAGAAATTAGTGTAATTACACCATGTAATTATATAAAACTTTTTAAAGTTCTTTTCTTCATTTTATTTTTATTTTTATTTTTTATTTTTTGTTTTGATGTATTTTATTGTTATTATTATATTATTCTAATATTCTTTAAAATATTTATTATTATTTTTTATTTCCTCCTAATTCT
>JAOTQJ010000099.1:13554037-13576213 GCA_025642045.1 Solanum sejunctum | reverse complement strand
CCCATACACCACTTGTGAGATTTCACAGGTTATGTTGTTGTTGTTGTTATTGTAAATAATTAATTTTTATTTTTAAAATTTATATAATCTTATAATTGCACTTGTGCATCCAAACAATACACTATCGTTATATTGTGGCAAACAAATAAGCCATCGTACTTAGTAGGTTGTACAATTACTAGGTTGATAATTATTACCCTAATAATTTCACCAATTTCAATTATCAGGCACCTTGCCAAATAAAGCCATGTTGAATAGATTAAAAACTTTTTGAGCTTGAAAAGTTTTATTTCATGTAGTCTAAATTTTATATTAATTTTATTATCTTTTTGAACCAAGTAATTGTAAGGTCTTGAAGATCATTTTTTGAATTTTTTTTTTTAAAAAAATTATCATTTTATCATCTTGATAGTTGATTTGAGTCATGTTTAACTAGTTCGTGAGCTTAGTTTTGAAGCTTTATAGTAAAGTTGTACAATTTGAAAGTTTTTGAGTTTTGGATGCTTTAAGTTATTCACAAGTGATTTTTTGTACCAACCAAAACTATGAGTTTGGAATGAAATTTCATCAATTCCAGCTACTCCAAAATGTGAAATTTAGTCAAGGAGTATTGTTGATTTTTAATTTAGAGTTGTTTCGTGGATTTGAGGTAGTAAATAGGAAGTTTAACTTATTTTGGAATCAAGAGATGACTTTGGTCAACACTTGGGGTTCGAACATTCAAAATCAATTTTTGTTGATTTTATTGAATTCAGAAAGTAATTTTTAGCAAAAAAATTTTTTTAAAAAAAAAGTTCTGAGGGTATTGTAACAATATATAAACTATTGTTAGTAATAGTATATATAACAGTAAGGTATAACAAACAAAATACTTAGAGGGCTGAATATTAAGGGGTAGTATCATCTGAAACATAGCTTCAGTTGGTCAATTGTTATGGCAGATTACAGTGAATAAAGAACCATTGTAGGTTAAATAGGTTCATGGGATATACATAAGAAAGGATGGGTCCATATGGCACCACAAACCTCCTACAGACTATAGTTGGTATTGGAAGAAACTCAACGCAATTAAGGAACAAATGCAGGATTGGTATAGCCAAGGTAGATACACGTTGACACATAATGGGGTATATTCCATCACTAGTGTCACGCCTCGGGAGGGTACCCTGGACGTAATCGGCACTCAGAGACTATTGCTAGTCCCCAAGTGAACCGCTTGGTCTCAAAACAATCATTCAATCAACTATATAGCTGAAATCGTCAGGGAATTAAGTAGATACTATAGCGGGTAACTTAACTCAATCACATCTATAGCAAGAATAAAGGCCATAGGCTAAAACTAATCGCAACATCCATGGCATAAAGTATATTCAAGAAACACATATTTAAAACCGGAAAGATCCCTACATCAAAATCATCATTTTTATGTCTATGAAGCCTCTACTTCTATAATTTAAGAAGGTGCCATGGCAGGTCATAGCTATCATAAACTCATAAGGAAATAGCTCAAAACATGTGATGGGAAATAAATGGCATCCTCCGAATGCAAGGGAGGACTCACCAAATCTCTAAACTAGGAACTGCTGAACCTTAAGGGGCATTTGCCGAAGTCCTCTATCTGCAGTATTTGCATCATAAAATGATGCAGTGCCAAATGACATCAGTACGTGGAATGTACAGTTTATAAAATAGCTGAATAACAAATATAAGCAGAAGTAACATAGAATAACCTCAACTCATAAGATACACACTTAGCCTAATAAACACTTGTCTCAAGTATGGATAAGAGGTAGACATTAACTCGTCAACATCATTCAAGACTCAAGCCATCAACTCATCCTTAGAGTACTAACAGTGGGGAACCTAGCTGGGAGTTTCTAAAACCTACAACCACCACCTATGGCCTATGATGATACCACAAAATGATGTCGCTGCGACATTCGCCTAGTACCTTATGGGGTGAAACGGCGGATGCCGCAGTGACATCACTTTGTTGTATCATCACCTGCTCATAGGTGATGGTTGTAGGTCAGAGAAACTTTTAGCTATGTTCTCTACTATTAGTACTTTGAGGTTGAGTTGGTGGCTTGAGTCTTGAATAATGTTGACGAGTTAATGTCTACCTCTTATCCATACTTGAGACGAATGCTTATCATTCTGAGTATATATCTTATGAGTTGAGATTATTCCATGTTACATCTGTTTATATTTGTTATTTAGCTATTTTACATATCGTACATTCTATGTACTGACGTCATTTAGCACTACATCATTTTATGATGTAGATACTGCAAATAGCAGAGGACTTCAGCAGATGCCCATTGAGGTTCAGCACTTCCTAGTTCAGAGATTTGGTGAGTCCTCCCCTGTATTTGGAGGATTTCATTTATTTCCTTTCACATGTTTTTAGCTATTTCCTTATGAGTTTGTGGTAGCCATAGCTTGTCGTAAGACATTCTTAGACTGTAGAAGTAGAGGCTTCATAGACATAGAGATGATGATTTTGGTGTTGGGATCTTTCCCATTTTAAATATGAGTTTCTTGAATATACTTTATGCCATGGATGTTGAGATTAGTTTTGGCCTATGGCAATTATTCTTGCTATAGATATGATTGTGTTGAGTTGCCTGCAATAGTATCTACTTAATCCTCTGATGATTTTGGTTATATAGTTGATTGAATGACTATTTTGAGACCAGACGATTAGCATGGGGACTAGCAATAGTCTTTGAGTGCTGGTTACGTCTAAGGTACCCCCTCAGAGATTGATAAACTTCGTATCAGAGCACAGAGTTCAAGAGTCTTAGGGAGTCTATGAAGCTGTGTCTAGTAGAGTCTTGTTTGTAGGTATGTTGTGCACCATACTTCATAAGTAGGAGGCTATAGAACATTAGGAAAGGTTACCCTTCTTCTATGTTCTAAGTTCGTGCGATAGAGTTTAACTCTATGAAAGCTCTTTTCTAATTCATGCATTACACGTTTGCAGATCATGCCTTAAAACGTACTGAGGTCCAAAGAGATGCCTCAGCCCCAAACGTTGTGTATCCCCGACCAGAGGTCCCTACTCAGACGGGAATGAGAAGACAGGGTCGACCGGCCAGAACTATTGAGTTTCCATAAGCACCCCAAGCACATAGCCTCCACCACAGAGGCAAAATTTAGGGAGCCATTACCATGTTCACCCAACTAGTGGCCTTCCAGGGTAATAGTCGAGGTCCTCAGGCCCTTAATTCCAGCTCAAAGGAGTCCACAACTGCAACTAGGCTCAGAAACTTCTTATGGATGAACCCGCTAGTTGATACAGGGTTAAAGGTTAAGGAGGACCTGCAAAACTTCATCAACAAGATATGGAAGGTTTTGAGGGTCATGCATGCTAGTGAGGTTAAAAAAGTTGAGCTTATCTCCTATCAGCTGAAAGATGTTACAAATATCTGGTACAACCAGTGGGAGGATAACCAAGGTGAAGATGTCGAGCCTACTGAGTGGGATGAGTTTGAGACTACGTTCCTTGACCACTTCTTTTCCCAAGAGTTGAGGGAGGTGAAGGTTGATGAGTTCATGAACTTAAAGTAAGAGGGGATGACCATTAAAGAGTACAGTCTCAAGTTTATTAAGCTGTCCAAATATGCTCCTGAGATGGTCTAAGACATAAGGGAAAGGATGTGCAAGTTCATGTCTAGCTTGGGCAGGTATGTAAAAAAAGAGTGCAAAGCAGCATTGCTAATTCCCGATATGGACTTCTTCAGGATCATGGTATATGCGCAACAAACCAAGGAAGATAAAAAGAGAGATAGGGGAAGAGCATCTGAGCAGAAAACTAAGTCAACAGGGTATGAGCTTAGCCAATAGAGATAGAATAAGGGTGATAAATCCTATTTTCAGAAGAGGTCTTCTAGTTATGCACCCTCTATAGCGAGTGCGCTCGTCTTGCAAAACAGGTATGATCAAAAGTCTTATGGTCACCATAATTTTAGGGCTCAGGGTTCTCAATCCCAGGTAAGTATAACTCAAGATTTGAGGGGAAAGCCACCTATGGCAAGTATGGCAAGCGTCATCCGGGTGAGTACCATGTGGGCACAGATACTTGTTACATATGTAGGCAGACTGGTCACTTCAAGAGTGAGTGCCCTATGAGAAGACGAGGCGATGGAAGCAATAAAACACAGTCCTCCATAGCACCCCCAGTTGATAGTCATCAGAGGGGTACTATTATGGCTACAGGAGGTGAGACAAATCATCTTTATGCAATAGGTAATCGTCAGGATCAGGAGGTGGCCCCAGATGTCATTACGGGTATGCTTCGAGTCTTTACTTTTAATTGTTATGCATTGCTTGACCCGGGTGCCACTTTATCTTTTGTGACTCCCTATATAGATAGTAGGTTTGGGATTCTTCCAAAGTGTTTGTTTGAAACTTTCTCTGTTTCCTCTCCTACTAGTGAGTCTATCTTAGTTGAGAGGGTTTACCGGGATTATGTTGAAACGACCCCAAAAAGTGCCTGAAAATGTGCCTCAGAAGTGCTTGAAATTGTAATTTCTATATATCTCAAAATTCATGTGTGATATCAAAAATTTGACTTTATATTCTTGATTAGAGGGTCAAATTGAGTGGAAAATGGGTCTTACCCTGATTTTAGAGCAATCGTATCAAAATTCAAAATTTCAAAGTTGGTGAAAATGTTGAAGATTCATGCCCCAGGAGCGACGCGCTAGAGGCACTTCATAGTGTATTCTTGTGCCCAGTTTTATTAATTCGGTCTAAGGCTTTTGGGTCTTGGGCCTAAACCTCCCCATACATGAAAATACTTATACTTAGCATTATTTCATCCTCATATCATTCAAGACATTCTCCAATACTCCCTCAAACCCTTAGACTAATATTTCTCTCAAAATTCAAGTGTCCAAGTCTCTTATGTATCTTAAGGATATCATCTGAGCTTCAAGTCTCCACCTCAAATCTTCATCAAGTTATTCTACATAGTCAAGGTATGTGGGTTTCTTTCATGGGTTCCTTTCACTGATGATGCCCAAACTTCTTTTTACCTAAAATTGCATCATTTAAAGTTGATTTACTCATGGGTCTTACTTATTATAAAATTCACTGCACACTATGTTGGGGTTTCGTAAAATTATGATTGTTTTAATATGTTTTGAACTATGAATCTAAGATTTATTGTGAGATTTTGTTAAGTATTTTGATGTATATTGCTTGAGGGTGTTGCCAAGTATCTATTAATGGTTTTATACTGAATTTTCTAGCATTATTCCACTCTTAATTTGCATGATTTTATACTAGCACTACACACCCGCTAAGTATTTGATAAAATGTCCGGTTATTGATTCTTGAGTAGTTGAAGGCCTAATGCTTGGTATATGAGATGTATGACTTTGTGGTGATAAAAGTAATGTAATATTATGATGATTTCTTGAAAAGTATCCCTAGGGTTGCATGTTGACCATAACTTGTTGATGGAGTGCTTGCCTTGACCATTACGATAGAGGGTGTGAAGTTCATTAACCATGTTAAAGGGCTGATACCTTGACCACTACAATGGAGGGTGTGGATTCTATTAACCATGTTGAGGTGTTGATACTTTGACCACTTTGATGGAGGTATGATGTCCATCTACTGATTGAGGGGTATACAATTTGATCACCCTCCAAGAGGGTGCTAAGCCTTGGACTCTGAGTACTAGTATGCTTGATCTATGATGATGGTCACTTCTTACATATGTAATATGTTCTATATAAGCATGTCTTACTTCAAGTATCATTCATATATGTCACATTATTATTTTTCTATCTATTGCTTATGATTATGCATTTCAATTATGTTGTCTATCTCTTGTTACATTGCATCCTACATACTTAATACATTCAAATGTACTAACACATACTATATGCCTACATGATGTTACCATGTACGGACCAGAGCTCCATTTGGTCATCCTCCTCCTCCATATGGCTAGTGGTATCCATTCAAGCTAGTTAGTGAGTCCTTCATTCCGAGGACAATGTCTTTGATCTTATGTTATGTATTAAGACTCTCTCTCTTTTTTGATGTATGTGGACTATGAGGGTGAGCCCGGTTGCTTGTCTTGGTCCTCGCTAAGTATCTATATAGCAGAGGTGTTGTTGGACATGATATGTAATTATGCTATGAGTCTTGACTCTCTTGTCTCTTGATTCTATATTATGAAAGTTCTTCCTTAGACCCTTAGCCCTTATTTCTATTCTTTCAACGGTATTCAATTATTTCTGCGATAAAGGATGTGTAATAATACGCTAAGAGGCTTGTTTGGGGTTCTTTGGGTTCCCCATTCGACATTCACGACTAGGCCCTAGGTCTAGGTCGTGACATATGTAGTATCTATCTACTATAGAGATACCTTGGCCGACTTGGTAGAGTTGGAGATGGTGGATTTTGTTGTGATTCTTGGAATGGATTGGCTTTATGCTTGTTATGCCTCCGTTGATTGTAGGACCCGAATTGTTAAGTTTTAATTTTCCAATAAACCAGTCCTAAAGTGGAAAGGGAGTTCTATTGCGCCTAAGGGCAAGTTTATTTCCTATCTTAGAGCTAGAAAGCTAATCTCTAAAGGTTGTATCTACTATTCTGTGTGAGTTAAGTCTGATAATATTGAGTCCCTTACACTCTAGAGTTAGTTCTGATTGTAAATGAGTTTTTTGAAGTGTTTCCTGAAGATCTGCCTGGAGTCACTCCTGATAGGGAGATTGACTTTGGGATTGATGTTATCCCCGATACCCAAACTATCTCAATTTCAGCTTATAAAATGGCCCTTGCTGAATTGAAAGAGCAATTGAAAGACTTGTTAGAGAAGAGTTTCATAAGGCCTAGTGTTTCTCCTTAGGGTGCTCCTTTTCTATTCGGGTGTAAGAAAGATGGTCTCCCAGAATATGTATAGACTATCGATAATTGAACAAGGACAAAATAAAGAATAAGTATCCCCTTCCTAAGATAGATGATCTGTCGACCAACTTCAGGTTGCCACATGTTCTCCATGATAGACCTCAGATCGGGTTACCATCAACTGAAAATGAGGGAATATGATATCCCAAAAATCGCATTTAGGATAAGGTATGGCCATTTTGTGTTCTTGGTCATGTCCTTTAGGTTGACTAATACACCTACAAACTTCATGGACTTGATGAACAGAGTAATCAGACCGTATCTTGACATGTTCGTGATTATATTTATTGATGACATCCTGGTGTATTCTAAGGATGAAGATGAGTATGTCAATCATCTTAGAGTGGTTTTGCAAACTCTTAAAGACCATGAGTTGTATGCAAAGTTTTCTAAGTGTAAGTTATGACTCAAGTCAGTGGCCTTTTTAGGTCATGCCGTCTCGGGTGATGGTATTCGAGTGGATGCCCAGAAGATTGAAGCGATTAAGGATTGGCCCAAACCGACCTCTCCAACTGGCATAAGGAGTTTCTTGGGGTTGGCAGGCTACTACCGCAGGTTTGCTAATGGGTTTTCTTCCTTTTCCGCACTATTGACCAAGTTGACTCAAAAGAAGGTCAAATTCCAGTGATCTGATTAATGTGAGAGAAGTTTTCAAGAGTTGAAGACTAAAATGACTACAACACTAGTTTTGACCTTGCCCAATGGGACAGAAGACTTTGTGATATATTATGATGCATCCAGAGTTGGATTGGGTTGTGTGCTGATGTAGAGAGAAAAAATGATAGCTTATGATTTCACACAACTTAAGATTCATGAGAAGAACTATTTGACGCATGATCTCGAGTTGGCAGCAGTAGTGTTTGCACTTAAGTTCTGGCGCCACTACTTGTATGGAGTGCATATGGACGTGTTCACTGACCAAAAGAGCTTGGAATTTGTCATCTGTCAGAAAGAGCTCAAACTGCAGCAGAGGAGATGACTGGAGTTGCCCAAGGACTATGACATGAGCATTCTCTACCACCAGGTAAGGCTAAAATTGTTGTTATTGCTCTTCGCATGTTATCTATGGATAGCATCGCCCATGTGGAGAAAGGAAAAAAAGAGTTAGCTAAGGAAGTCCACAGATTAGCCCAATTAGGAGTACAACTTGAAGAAAATAATGAAAGCGGGATCAATGTTCAGAATGGATCTGCTTCATCTTTAGTGACAGAGATAAAGAAAATGAAAGACCAAGATCATATCTTGCTCTAGTTGAAAGAAGTTTTCCACAAGAAAAAGGTGATAATCTTCTCCAGAGGGGGAGTTGGAGTGTTGAGATACTAGAGTAGATTATGTGTTCCCAATATTTACGGTGTTCGAGAGAGGATCATGGTTGAAGCTCACAGCTTCAGATATTCTATTCATCTTGGCTCTACCAAGATGTACCACGACTTGAGAGAAGTCTATAGGTGGAGTGGAATGAAGAAAGATATTCCCGAGTTTGTCTTTAAGTTTCCTAATTGTCAACAGGTCAAGGTTGAGCATCAAAGACCATGTGGGTTAGCCCAGAGCTTTGAAATTCCTGAATGAAAATGGGAGATGATCAACATGGATTTCATTACTGGTCTGTAAAGGTCCCGAAATCAACATGATTCGATATGGGTGATCGTGGATAGGATGACCAAATTGTTCACTTCTTGGTAGTCAAGACGACTAACACTGCAGAGGAGTATGCTAAGTTGTACATTTGTGAGATTGTGAGGTTGCACGGAGTTCCCTTATATATCATCTTGGACAGAGGAGCTCAATTCACCTTCCAATTTGGAGATCTTTTCACAAGGGATTGAGTACCAAGGTAAACCTGAGTAAAACTTTCCACCCTCAGACAGATGGTTAGGCAAAACGCACCATTCAGACTTTGAAGGATATGTTAAGGGTTTGCATTCTCGACTTCAAGGGGAATTAGGATGACCACTTGTTATTGATCGAATTTTTCTACAACAATAGTTATCATGCAAGTATCTAAATGGCCCCTTATGAAGCTTTGTATGGGAGAAGATGTAGATTACCGATTGGGTGGTTTGAGGTTAGTGAAGCTGAGTTGATAGGACCCGATCTTGTCCACCAGTATATGGAGAAGGTGGAGGTTATTAAAGAGAGGTTGAAGACTGCATAAAGTCATCAAAAGTCTTACACTGATGTGAGAAGAAGGGACTCAAAATTTGAGATAGATGATTGAGTGCACTTGAAGGTGTCACCTATGAAGGGTATCATGAGGTTTGGAAAGAAGGGAAAGTTGAGTTCTCGTTATATTGGTCCCTAAAAACTAGTGAGGAGGATTGGGAGGGTCGCTTATGAGCTAGAATTTCCCCCCGAGTTAGATGAAATTCACCCAGTCTTTCACGTTTCAATATTGAAGAAATGCATGGGAGATCCTGCCTTGGTGATCCCTATTGGGAGTATTGGAGTAAAGGATAGCCTATCCTATGAAGGAATTCCAGTCCAAATCCTCGATCGACAAATTCATAAGATAAGGAACAAAGAGATAGCCTCCGTCAAGGTCCTATGGATGAATCAATATGTTAAGGAAGCTACGTGGGAAGGTGAGGAAGCTATGAGAACTAAGTATTTGCATCTATTCGTGCCAAATAATGATGATGTTGAAGGTAATGTTCCTACCCCTATCTTAACTGATGTTTCCATTCTTGAATTGATGTGATTATTCTTGAGTTTGAGTAGAGTTCATAGAGATTGATAAAGAGTCAAGAGTCTGAGTTGTCGAGTGATGTATGGAGACTAGTCTTGAGTTTAATCGTGCCTTATTTCCACTCCTACTCATCATTCAAGGACGAATGATCCCAAGAGGGAGATAATATAATACCCTATGCATATAACGCGTCTTCCTAAGCTCATATAGAAAATCAGAGATCAGATTTGCGATCAACACGAAAAATTGAGTGAGAAAATAGTCTCGCTCGAATTTTAGAGCGACCGAGTCAAAAGATAATTTTTTGTTATTAAATTCGAAACAATGAGAGTGTGCTCCTAGGGCATCAACTTACACTTGGTTTTCTTTCAATTTTTTTGGAAAGAACGTGTTTTGAGATTTTCACGAAAATACACGTCCGAGGCGCGACGCGAACATGGTGTTATGGAGTAAAATTTTATTCTTTTATTACAAGAAGGGCATTTTGATTATTCCCTAGCCTCTCCTAAGTCCCAAAAATGTGTATAAGGGTCATTTTCTTCATATTAAGGGGTTTCAAGACCCATTTTTCCTAAAGTCTAAGTTAGAGTTCTTGAGAAAGAAAAAAGAGAAAGCTTGAGGATTTCAAGATTTGGGGTCAATTCCTTGAAGGAGCTTAAATTCTTCTTTATCCCATGTATGTAAGGCTAACCCAAAACATGAAATGGTTCTTCCATGTGCCCAAAACATTAAATAAGTTGATAGTTGAAGATGATGAGTTTTATAGGTTAAATTCTTGAATATTCTATAGAAAATTATACTTATCTTATTATTTTCTTAAGTTTATGATCATCATAAACTTGAGTTATTTGCTTAATGGTTTACTTGAATTATTCTATAAAACCTTACATGATCCTTTTGCTAAAGATTCCACGAATAAAACCTAAGTGTCAATGTCTAGAGCCTTGATCGTATTAGTGTGCTTGTTGTTGTGGTTTGGGTCTTGAGTTTAGTGTATTGACGATGATGTTGATGAGATAGATGTCTTCATAGTCTTAAAAGAGTTGAACTTAATCTTAAAATGTTCCTAATCCATTGAGTTGATACTTGATGAGATGAGTTGATGTCCCTTGTCCAAAAGAGATTGAATGATGAGAAATCTTGATGTTTAATGTTTATTAGCATATTGAGTCTTGGGAGAAGTATCGAGCACCGGAATGAGTAAGAGTGATTTCCACTCGCACTCATAACTATGCAGCCAACGTAAGAGAGGATTGGACTATAAAAAATGAATCTTTTCTTAGTTCGAAAAGAGGACTTGATGTCATTTTGGATTCATAGATAACACGCCTTTCACCCAGGCAACATACTGGACGGATGCCGCAGCGACATCACTTTGTTATTTCATCATCAGCTCATACGTGATGGTTGTAGGTCCGGGAAACTCCCAGCTAGGTTTCCGGTTGTTAGTACTCTGAGGTTGCGTTTGGATTGAGTCTTGAATGATGTTGATGAGATAATATCTACCTCTTATCCATACTTGAGAGGAGTGCTTATCATTATGAGTGTGTATCTTATGGGTTGAGATTATTCCATGTTACTTCTGCTTATATTTATTATTCAGCTATTTTACATATTATACATTTCACGTACTGACGTCATTTGGTGTTGCATCTTTTATGATGTAGATACTGCATATAGAGGACTTCAGCAGATGCCCCATTGAGGTTCAACACTTCCTAGTTCAGAGATTTGGTGAGTCTTCCCCTGCATTCGGAGGATGCCATTTATTTCCTTTCACATGTTTTGAGTTATTTCCTTATGAGTTTGTAGTTGTCATGGCCTGTCATGACACCTTCTTAGACTGTAGAAGTAGATGCTTCATAGATATAGAGATGATGATTTTGATGTTGGATCTTTCCTATTTTAAATCTGAGTTTCTTGAATATACTTTATACAATAGATGTTGAGATTAGTTTTGGCCTATGACCCTTATTCTTGCTATAGATGTGATTGAATTGAGTTGCCCGCTATAATATCTACTTAATCCCCTGATGATTTCGGCTATATAGTTGATTGAATGACTGTTTTTGAGGTCAGCCGGTTCACATGGGGACTAACAATAATTTCTAAGTATCGATTACGTCCACGATACCCTCCTGGGGTGTGATAACTAGAAGCTACTTGGCAATCATAGGTCAAAGGCAAAAAATGAAGATTGCAGATCTAGTTTGGACTTCTATAACCTTACTTAGGCATAGATTCATTGTTTGGTTGGCAATACAAGGAAGATTACTCACTCAGGAGAGGAAGATCAAAGTGCACATTTCGATTTACAATGACGAATGTTGCTTATGTGACACAACGCTAATGGAGACAAATGTGCACTTATTTAAGGAATGTAGTTGGATAAAAGTTGTATGGCAAGAGATAAATATGTGGAAAGGCATAATACTTCAAATCGATGGGATCAAACTAACTTTGGAGAGAATAAAAACGAAGCACTGAAAGCAGTTTTAGAAGGAGACCATAGCAGCTATATATGGTACAGTGTTATATCACACTTGGAGGGCGTGAAATTGAAAAAGGTTCAAAGGTAAACATGTACATCCAAAAAAAAGAAACAGTAGCACAGATCAAAAAGGAGATAATTAAGAGATTACACATATTTAACAATTTTAAGAAAACTCAAAACTGTAGTAATTTCGTTAAGCACTTACTTTGTAACTAGTTTTTTTTTTTTGTTCGTTGGACGCCTAGTTTTCTGTTCTCAAAACGAGGTGCTCTATATTTGTAAATGTTCTTGATGGTTATGGTAATATTTTATGGTTGTTACCAAAAAAAAATACTCAAAGAATATATTTAAACTATTGCTAATAATAGTATACATTTGACCCATTTCCATTTAAATTTTGAAGTAAAAATTTACGCACAAAAATGAAAATTTACGCTATAACTACATTAATTTTAGAATGAAATCAAAGCCCCAATTTACCCTTGTATTTTGCGAAAATAACTTTGTCCTGATTTGGCTCGTCCATAGCTGTCACTATATTTGGCTCATAATTGAACTTGGTCACTGGCGATAGATCATGGTATGGTCGAACCAAACTTTAACCCATAAGAAGTTACTTAGATCAGAGCATAAGAAGTTTGTTAGATCAGATTCATGTAACGGTGAAATATTTTTACTCCATTTCAAATAGTTCAGCGATATTTTTGACCCTTTTCCCTTCTTAAAGTTGAAGGGTGATTAGAAAAGTTGACAATATCAACTTGCAGAGCTCCATGCATGAAGTAATTTCAGTTATTTATAATGCATAATATCCTGAAGAATTCAACTACTAAATGATGGCAAATGAAAATACTTGGCTTAGAAAAGCACACATTGTCTTAGAGAAGCATAGTTCATATTACACACAGTAGCTATTAAACTGAAACGTGTGCACTTAAGCACCACGATTTGCAGAAGTAACCAGTCTGAACCATCACCACAGGCGACATACACAGCTGCACCATCGTCCCATATGATCTTACATATTAGCAGACCTTGCCTTGTCTCCTAATTTACTTGATAAATGCCATAAACAATGCATACAGATGACTACACGTGCGCGCTGATGCTTGGATCATTCATTGAGGAACCTTGTGGTTTCCACAATTTTCACTAAGCAGTCAGCACAATGATGTATTGGCCAATCCCATATGACACTCAAATACTGTCTATACATATATAGTTGCGTACTAAAGTAGTTACATACGGGAGATCAATAAGGGGACAGCAACAGGAGTGTCCTCACCCATGACTGGCTGGAACAGATCCACCTCTCCATACCGCTCTAGGACACGCATCCTGCAGTCCTCAGCAGCCATTAATCCTGTTGAATATGCACCATGCATAGAGCCTGGGTAATCCATACTCGTTGCCTCCCCAGCAAAAAATATGTTATCCACAGGTATTCTCAGCCTTTCATACAAGTCATGAGGCTTCCCTACTGTATCGTAGCTGTAGGATCCGAGTGAGTTTACATCTGTACCCCAATGAGAAACAAGATATTGGATCTGCAGAAAGATCAAGAGGAAAAGATAGTTAGCTATGTGAATATCATTATATGATATGAAAGCTAGACACAGGCAATATCTGTTTCCTAGAGTAGTTCCTTTCTCCTGTATCAAACCAATCAGTTAGACAGATTTCCAGAAGACAAGTTGGAAGTAGCAGAAACCTCAGATATAATTAGGACACCATCCTTACTAGGTTTCTGCAAAACAATAATCATATATATACATATATATATATAAAAAACTAGATATTGAAGCCCGTGTTAGCACGGGCCAACATATAGTACTTTTTATTTTCGTCCGCCACTAGAAACACCGTTTCTCGTTTTATTTATGTGACCCAGATAGAATTTGAAGAGTCCATCAAATAGGAGTTCTAGATATTTTGAGGAGTTGATTATTATGATTTATAGTATTTTTATGCTATTAATAATAATATATGTCACTCCTATCCAATTCATGTGACACCGGTAAGGGTCACCTAATTTTTGTATGTCTATCAAAATTTTAAATTGTTCATATTAAGATTGGCAGTACTTTTTATATTGTTTTCATTCAAGTAATGTTACTTTCTACGTCCCACTTTATGTGGAATGGACATATTTTGAGAGTCGGCCAAATGAATTATATTATTTTGTATCATTATTTTGAAATAATGAATAAAAGACCTAAATTGAAAAAATTAATATCACAAATTAAATTAATGAAACTCAAATTATTGCTAATTATAACCTTTTTCACTTGAGGGTATTACATAATTAGAAAAGATGAATTTGATTGGCGTTGTGGATCCCAGGCTATAACAGTAGTTTATACAAGCAACATTATTAAGAGAATTGAAGATAAAAAAATTAAGGATGAACAGAGGGTTGAACACACAACTTCCCACAAGTAAACTAAAGTTTTCACCACCAAGCCATTAATAACTTAAACATACAAAAGGAGAAGTGTTGAACCATGAAACAGATGAGAAGCAGCTAAACTGCTGCTTATTAAGAGAACATATAAATAAAATCATAATACTAAAAAGCAGTAATCGATTGCAATGAAAGGTCCTGAGGGAACTGAAAGCTTGTAACAATGAGACAATGAACAATCATTGTATTCACAAATAACTAATGCTTAATGGTGGAGGTTACTACATTTGGTTCTTTCTCAAAAAGTAGTTCTCCTTGAAGCCTCATCTCCTCTATTTCGGTGAACATCCAACTTACAATATCATTGTTGTCATTTTTTTTTAAAACTAAGCTATTGATTTCTGATATGAAGGAAAACATTATTAGTGATTTGATGCTTGCATTTCCAACATCATCATTTTTTCCTTCGAGTTTTATTCTTATTGTTCTTTGTAATTTGTAAGTAATTTTCTCTTTTTATCTCCTTTTTACTTTTCATTTATTTTAATTTTAGCAAAAGGGGCGTGAGGGCATGTAAGTTGAAAGATGATCTCAATTTAAATGGATTCCTACATTTGCTTCTCTCTCTGGTTCTATTGCACAAGTGTCTTAAGTTTGATTTTTTTTTTTTTTGTAGTGTGCACTCACATATGTAGATATCAATCAAATATTCTAAGCATTCATTAGTTTGGACTACATTTTTTCCTTCAAATTTTGTGCAACTCATCACATACTGTTTCTAATATTACTTATATTATTTTAAAATATTTATATCAATTAGCATAGCAAACATGTGTGTTACCAGAGACAAGTAATAAAAAAGTTGCACATGGCCAGAGACTAGTAATAAAAAAAGGGAGCACAGAGAATTGCAACATTACCGGAGTAGTCACATTGGGAAGGATCCTCTGAAGTTGCTTAAAAGCAAAATTGGCAGCATCCTCATCTGATAGTTTCTCAATTTCACGGGCCAGCTGCCCTGCAGGCATATAAACTAGGACAGGATGGCCAGTGGCCTTGTGAAGATTCAAAAAGTAACTACATTCATATGAGCTCTGAGCTACTACTCCCAAGAACTCAACATTTGGCCAAAACACCTTTTCAAAGTGCAGAATAATCTTGTTTTCAATCCCTACACCTAGTTCATTGATGGCAGCCTCCTTCCATTCAGGTAATCTGGGTTCAAACTTGATCCAGTTTGATTTTAAAACACCAAGAGGAACAGTAATAACGGCAGCATCAGCTACAAAAGTTCTCCCATCCTCAACAGTCACTTTCACTCCATTATAACGTCTTACTACTTGTGTAACCCTGAAAGAGTTTCCGGAAACAACAAATTAGTCATTCAGACTCCTTTTTCCTTTTCTTTAGAGAAGAGGACGTGCAGAGACAGAGATTCCAAGAAGTAGGTTTCTCTTACCTGTGATCTAAGCGAATGTCAAGCCCTTTCGCTAGTGTGTTGATGACAGGACGATATCCTCGAACCATAAGACCATGCCCACCAGGAAGCAATTCTTCCTGTATATCACAAAACTGAATGTGTAAGCCTTATCTATAGCAATGTTTGCAGGGACAGGAAACCGAACAGGAATTTGTTTGTCCTTTTCCTTTTATCTACTGATACAAGCATAAAAATACAGTTATATCTATAACACAAGTAGGAATATTATTATCTTCCAGAACCTTGGACATCTCACATTAAGGTTAGTTTTGACACACGAACAGGTTACAAGATCTGAGCTTTGCTTAGCGTGGTATCTCTACATTTACGAAGATTCATTCGAATACATGGGCTTTGCATTTTTTAACCTACCAAGAAGATACCATGTTGGAGCATTGATTCTCTCTCTCTCTCTCTCTCTCTCTCTCCCTCTACACTCGCACTCACACGTGTGCACGTGCGCAGCAAGAGAGATGTCAAACTTCTCATAGCAACAGAAATACAAACAAGAACATGGAGATATGAGAAAAACTATTGGTCATACAATGAAAAGGCTATCACTCACTATCTATATAATTTATTAAGTATCATTACGTTCCTCCTCACAGATGCATGTTGAATATAGTGGATCTAACTAAAGGAAGAGATTGACAGTAAATTTAGAACGGTTAAATTATACAAGCATGTACCAGCCAGTGACCACAATTGAGATACAACGGAACCCCTTTTTTTTCCCAAAAGGTACTTAGGTAGTAACGAATCTATTATCACAAGTTAATCTTAGGTAAGTTGGTCCTTATATGGTAAAAAGGAAAATAGACTTCCTACACAAGCCAATGTTTGACCAGGGTTAACAGTTTGATAGTACCATAAAAAAAAGAGGTGTAGGGCATACAAGGTTGCATGTTGGGACACACAACATCTGTGTATTGGGTAAAGAAGTGACAATGGGAGCTAGGCTTTTCTACCAAGGAGGGTACCCTCATATATTTAATTTGCTTCTACTAATGATCAAGCACTTATGATATTAATAAACAAGCTAAGAAAACACATTTTTGAGCTGAAATCTTATGAGAACAGCAGATCTAGCATTACGCATCAACATGATAGACATAAGTTTTGACATCCAGTTACCAGAATAGAACCTGGAAATATTGTTGTTAACAGACGCTATTGTATACGCTATGATATTCTATCTTTGCCAACTATCCTTGCTCACTAAGTCACTAATATCAAATTCCAATGTCTATCCTATATCATCATCAAGGTGCTTCTTTCTTCATCTAATGGTATCATTTCTAGTGAGCTTCGCTAACAGATTTCATAGAACCAATATGCAAAAAAGGAGATAAATATCGCACTCTTTCTGAAGTCCGAAAAAACTGTTTTACTATAATGAGAACATTTCTATATAATAACCTAGCTACCCAGAGGTCTCTGCAAGTAATGCTCTGTTAGATATAAGCATCTTTTTATTTTTAAAGGAGGCAAAGGAATCTACCTGGTCCCAGCACTTGAGTGAGATGGTATCAGCATCTGCAGCAAACCAGCCTTCCATTCTGCAAAGGTACCATTGCAACACCTTATGAGCAATGCCATCGAGCCTGTGACAAAAAAAGTCACTTAGTACAAGTGGTATTTTTCTTAATATTTCAGTTTAGATAAGGTGAGGATATCAGTGTATCAATAAAACATTCCTAAATGGTACCTTAAGTCGGGTCTCCTATCAAAAACCATTGATATAGCACAGCTAATAGACATGTCTTCACTAAATTCATGTCTAATGCTCTCAGTCTGCAACAATAGTGAATCAGATCACATCAGAAAATATCCACACCACCACACATTTTGAAGAATGTAACAAGCATTCTTTTCCATGAAGAATTCAACAACCAAAGTAAACGGAAATGAAGGTGCAGCGAGAGAGGGACATACCTCTTTCAAAATGCTCTCAAATGTTTCGCCAACCTTAGACACCAAGTCCTGGGGAACTTGCTTACCATCCATGTCAAAAAGAGCATAGCTGAAGAATTAAAGCCAGGTAAAATGATTGTGTTACATAAGGTCAGGGAAATAGTTATGCAATCACTGATACAACCAAACTTAGATACATAATATCAAAAGACTAATGCAAGTATTTGTTTGTGAGTATGCTGTATGTTAAGAAAAACTGACATGTGAGAGGTGAGAAGAGCTTGAAATACAAACCTCTCAAGATCATGGTCATACAACACAGAATTGTCCCCACTTGTACGATAGAGAGGAAGTCCTAGTCTTCCAATGAGTGGTGCCAGAGGATTCTCTTTGCCGACACCATGCAACCTAAAAAGATCAGACAATTAACCACCATCATCATCATCATCATCATATGATTTCATATCATATCATATCATTATACTACAAGTGGAAAGCTCCTTAGTTGAAAGTTGGATTACCATTTTACTTCTACACTAAATTGAGATATTATAATAATAATTAATTAAATAGTAAATAATGAAAAAAAAAATCTATTAAATTGAGTGTATATATATTTATTAAAGACTAATAATTATTACTCCAAAACGTTTTCAAATAATAATAACATTGATTCATATTAGAAGCAGCAAACCTGTAACCAAGTCAATGAATATGAATTGTCCCAATTCTTATTCATTATTGCACAGTTTCATGTATTAACCAGCATCAATTCATGATTCTATTCATATTCCCCACTAATGATCTCTAAATACTCTCATTTATAACAAAATTTAAAAAATCTTTATCACTTTAGGATAACAGAAAACATGATCAGTTTCATATGCTCAATTTCAATCTTGAGAAGATTCAACACATGACGAATTCACAAAGCTAATGTGAAAGTCTCATGTCGGTTTAGAAAGGCCAACAAGATTACGTATCACTTGGCAAAGAGGGATAACACTTGCCAAACTTTATGTTTGACACCTTCCAGCAGCTTCCCAATGGAGCTAAGTGTCCTCATTTGGACAAAATCCAAATGTCTTTCAGCGGATTCTAATATGACATGATCAACTATTGTGTTAGCTAACTTATTAATTGTCTCTATTTGTCTGGGGTTACTTTGTAGATAATAATCTCCCAACCCTCTTTTTGTGAAGAATAAAAATTTTATACTTGTTGTATTTTGTGGTAAACCTGAACCTCCCTCTTGTATTTATTCTCACGATACATAACATCCTTGCTAACAAGGGAAAATTTAATGTTAAAAAATATAGTTTCCTGGCTTAATTCTTTCCCGTTCCTAGTTTTTCTATGCTCATGCATTGCAAGATTATTTAGCAATTTTTCTTTAGAAACTTAACTTCAATTATAATTTTATCAAGCATCCGTGTATGTTTATGGCTTGATCTAAAAGCCTCAATTACCGGTTTGCACCCATTCATATTTCGACGCTTACAAGATGTTAAGGGATTTATGGAGTCGTCATCAAATAGTGAAAACAAATAGTTGATTCACCAAAGGAAGGTTAAAAATTTACTATAATCATACTCTTTATATACATGACATGAACATTGTTATGCACAACTTTTTCTTGATTTGTGATACTAACATCATCAGCTTTTCTATTCACCTAATTATGTAGGGAGTATTCAAGTCTAAAACGACATTTGACATAGCACAACCTCAACCTATAAAGAATCGCATCAATTTTAATGTGAAAACTCTAAAAATTGTTAATATTAATTATTATAATCTTTGTCCATGAATTTAAAATCTTATAATTAATAACTTTGGTAATTAATAAATATTATCTTTCGGAGATATCATATTTTCAATACTATTATGTTCTACTATGAATTATAGTTATTTTAGTTGAATAGATTCATCATTCACCATTTCGACCTTGTGTTTTCCTCTTTCAAATTCATCATAATTTACACTATTCTAAGATCAAATATGTTTGTACTTGATTAGTATAGGATATGTGCAACGCACATGTCCAGATACTAGTTATACTATAAGTGAGAAGCCTATAAATTAAAAGTTGGATTACAAAAAGGCTCCTTAAGATAAATGATCATTTTTACCTTTAGAAATTAATTATCCCCTCAATGTTAATTACAAAAAAGTAAAAATATTATATAATAAACTGAGTCATAGATTATGATCTTTTATGCGTTAGAATTTGTTATGATGTCCTTTTGTATGTCTCACTATATTCATCGACTGTTTCATTTTTTTTAATTGACGGCATGTTTCAATTGGTTGTAGTGATTGTGCATAAAATGGTTCTTAATTTCATACCTTTATGGATAACCTGTTGAGTTACCAGAGTGTTAATTATAAGTTCATTTTTTCCATTTTTCATATTCCTGGACAATCAATAAGGAAGCTTGTTACAGTCTATTGCCCCTAAGCCACATTAACACTTGTAGGACCTCTTCTCCTAACGGTAAATATATCTTCGAGCGAAATGTTCTCTTCAGCATTGTTTATCGTTTCTTGGCTGAGACCAGTGAGTAGATAAACACCACAGAAAAATTGCAGAATAAATGCTAGATCAAGATCTGACTGTTGACAATTTTTGCTACATACATTGGCAACAACAATTTTGTGAGGGGAAGAAAAGCTCTTTTTTGCATCTACTCTAATTGATTTTTACATCTCCCTAAAAATTCTCCTCTATTTCCCATTATTATCTTAATTAGCTACCTTATGTTGATGAAGCACCGAGGTTCTACAGAGATGATGTTTTGGTTTTGTAGTTTATTTATGTTTGCTTCCTTTTCTAACTTGGAGGTGGATTTCACTTTGATTGGATTAATAAATATTATTCATTTAAATATTTGATCAACTTTACATCAGTAAAGTTTTTTTAATGCATTGCTACATCATATTTATCCTTCCGTTCTTTTTCTGCACTTGATCAAGCCACATCCTTGAATCCTACTACTAAATATGTTTTTATGACCGACATTAAAAGATACCTTCATTTGTCATCATTTTCAATCTTTTTAACTTATAATGTGGCTATAATCTTTCTCAAAAGTTTTAGAACCTTTATAGAACCAAATGATGCTCAAATCTTTCAATACAGTCAATCATTCACAAAGTAGGCTAACTTTTTGTGTAAACAAAAAAGGATGAAGAGATTAATGGTTAATTGAGTAAAAATATAAAACTGTTAATGATACAACTAATTACTTTCAAACCATATTTTTAACCAAAAATCTTGATGACCTATATATCTTATCAAAATCTATTTTGGATGAGGACAATATATCCTCTATTTGATCTTGAACTTATGCTTCACTTGGTTCATAAACCAATCTTCATTTATTTATTTACTTGATGAAAATAGATTTAAATAAGATGGTTGGTTTATAATATATCTTATATATTTTCAACAATTATTATGTATTTTTAAAAAATTATTCACTTGCATAAAGGATTCATGCACAACACGCGTGCTTGGAAACTAGTTTCTAAAACAAGCAAAGAGGTTCTACTTAATTTTGTCAATAAAAAGAAAAGTCTTGGTTGTAAAGCAATAGCAAGAGTAGAACTCATTACCAGGATGCACCCAAGTCAACAGGAAAGCCAAATGAGTAGTCAGTGTGAACACGGCCTCCAATTCTATCTCGTGATTCCAAAACAACCACCTAAAGAAAAATATTTATCTTCGTTAAACATAAACATCACCACTTACACCAACCAAGGGAAGACATGCTTTTCTACATGCATACCTGAAATGATGCATCATGAAGCGTCCGAGCAGCTGCAAGACCAGAAATTCCCCCACCAATCACAATGACAGATGGTGAAGCATCAGTCCTCTGTTCAGCACTTGAGAAGCAAGGAGCTAGAAGACAAAACCAAAACTTCAGTCAGAGAAGTCGCTAAAGTAACACGAAAGACAATAAGAAACCTGTAATTAGGCAACCATCCATATTTGAGGTCATTAAATAAACGGCAAATGACTGACAGAGTGGCATACAAATCCTCTAAATAAAAGTTTACCATATTCCTGCTGTTATAATATCTAATGTATTAATGTGCTTCTGATTCGGAAAAAAGTGAAAGGAGTACAATAATTGTCATCCTGCCCTTCCAATCAAGAACCAACTGCTAGTAATTTGTGAAATATAACTAGTGTTTCCAATTACATGGGAACATCAAAACAAAAGAATAATTTCTCCCGTCTCCAATTTACGAATTTTTTA
>JAOTQJ010000099.1:13515391-13530669 GCA_025642045.1 Solanum sejunctum | reverse complement strand
GACCAAACAAGTAATGAGTAGACAATACTTTTCCACAATACCCAAACTTAGCACAGAATCAGTTCATCAGGATTTAGGAAAACATTATAAGGACGGAAACAAACCCTCACCAAAAATATAAAAAATTAAGTTACGAACTGAGCTACTAAAAAAATTTGATTCTCTAATTTTGACATCAAAAGGAAAAAGAAGTCACTGACCATCCCATTCAAAATTATTCCAATAGCTGGTGTCACCCCAAGACCAAGCCCCAATTCCAAGTTTAGTTACCTTCAAATCAGAGCCACCAAGCTTCACCTTATCTTCTGAAGACTTCCCTGCAACACTAGTACTCTCAGCTGCTATAACTCTCATTTTCTGACCCCTCATTTCCCTGAAACAACACAAACAGGCACTGCTAATATGCAAAGCCATTTTTCCAAGAATTCAAAAACACACTATTTTTATCATTCTTTCTGCACCATTTATTTGTAACGAGTTTGATGACACCAGTGTATCCAGTAAAGGTCACTTCACGTAACTACTGCTTTCTTTGTTTTGTTTTGTTTTTTCCTTTTTGGGGTTGCCCACTTGTTCGATAGTCATATTGGAGCCCAACTAAATTCAGGTTTACATAAGAAAGTCTCATATTGAGAATAAAATGCTCCTGATAAAAATGACTCTGCATCCGAGGGCATGCAAACTCAAAACTCTAGTTAAGGATAGAGAAACTATTGGCCTACAGATGTTCATGCTTTTGTTTAGATGATTATTGCATAAAATTATATTCAAATTAATTTAGTCAATTTTTATATTTTGAAAATCAAATAATAAAATAAATAATTGTTGAGTTAGTTATTATCCATCTGGTTTGATTTTGTTTGAGCAAATGATTTAGCTAGAAATACTAAATTTATTATATACGAATAAAGTGATTTAGTTAAGCAATATAAAATAACTTTACACCAATGATCAAATTTTTAGAGAAAAAATTCAAGCTCAACAATCAAATAGAATGCGCAAGAAAATTATATACCAAAATATTAATAAAAGAATTTTCAAATATAAACAACAAAGTTAACGATTTGAGTTAATTAAAATCCAAAATATCTATATGTGTTTTTATGAATAACATATAAATAATTATAAAGGTTTTATATATAATTTTTTATTTCGTTTGATTATTTTTGTAATTTTTTTTAATAAAATCAAAACCAAATCAAATAATATAGCTTTCAAAATTTAAAAACCAAATCAAACCTAATATCATTGTTAATCGATTTGATTGGAATTATGATTCAATTTAATTCACCATAAGCATAAAAAAACCCTAAATTGGCCAATTTTAATTTAGCACCGACTATAAGAATTTCTTTGTTTTTTTTAAAAAAAAATTGAATCATATGATTTAAAATTGGAGATACATCAAAGGTATTAAAATTTCCTTTACAAAAAGTTGCTTAAAAATAAGGGGAAAAAATTAAAAAATAAATCAAACAAATTGAAATAATGAAGTATCATTTTTCTCAAAATGAAAAACACTCTAATTATATTTTTAACACCAAAATTAGATAACTTGAAAATACTACTCCCTTCATTTTTAAAAAAAAAAGTTAGTTTGACTTAGCACAGAATTTACGAGAATAAAGAAGTTTTTTCATTCTTGTGGTCTTCCTTTCCCTTTTATTCTTTTCCCTTTTTTCATATCTAGTTTATTCTGCTTATGGATTTTTGAGACGAGGGTTCCTAGAAAACAACATCTCTACCTCTATGAGGTAATGATAAGGTTTGCATACGTTCTACCCTCCTCAGATCCCACTTGTGGAATTCCACTGGATATGTTATTGTTGTTGTTATTTCAATCTTGTGATCTTAAATTAAAATTATGTCAAATGTACCAAAATAACCTTGAATCTTGTGATTTTAAACATATCATGCGGAAAGTTAAATTTAAAATTTTGCCAAAAAAATGAAATGATTTTTTTTAAATAAATCAAAAAGAAAATCAGATTATTATTTTTTAAATGAAAGGAGTAACTTTTAAATATTTTTTTCTTTTAAATTTTGGATCGAGTTATCAATTAATGTTTTTTATTGAACTTTTTCTTATTAGATTTGTATAATATATATTATTTATATTTCATAAGTCGAACAACCAACGTAAGTTGAGGATTGCATTAGTTGGTTCGTTCACCCAAGAGGTTAAGTGTGAAAACCACTCATAATTCATTTTGGATCATTACACTTTGAAATATAATATGAGACTCAAATTTCAAATTAGGACTCAACCCCAGCCCAACACCCAATCTCAACTCCCAATTCAAGATCTGAGTTTCAAACTAAGAACCAACCTAGGATTCGACTTTTAAATCAGGTTTCGCACTAGACTCTTTAAAAAAAATCTAGCTTTAGAATTAACATCCGATCTCAAATCTCGAGTTAAGACTCAATTTTCAAATTGATACTTGACTTTGACTCTTGATCCAAGATCTGACTTTAGAATTAAGACCCAACTCCAACTCTGAGTTTGAGATCCAACTTTGAAATTGAGACTCGATCCTAACTCTAAATCTAAAGTTTAACTTTTGATCTGAGATCCAACTTCTGACCAAAATTTGATCCCAACATCCATTCTCAACAACTGATTTGGGACCACACCTTGACCCCGACTCCCAATTCAAAACTCATCTTTCAAATTGAAATTTGATCTCAATGTACGATCCAAGACTCGATTTTCAAACAAGGACCTCACCCGAATTCCAACTTATGACAACTTTCAAATCAAAATATCAACTCTTAGTCCAAATAGAACTTTCAAATTAAGATTTGACCTCGACTTTCGATCTAAACTTGACTTCAACGCTCGACTTAAAATCCTACTCCGGCCCCCACCCCCAAACTCGAGATACGAACTCAAGACCCAATATTCAAATCAAGATTTAACCAACAAATCTAGAAATTTGAGAGTTGAGTCTCAAATCGAGGCCGAGAGTCAGGTCTTGAATCAAGAATGAATTTTGAATTAGTATCAAAAATTAGTAACAAAGACTTGAATTAGGATAGAAAGTTGAGGTGTGAGGTTGAAAATAAGTTGTTATTCTTCTTCTAAACAATTGTTAAATAGTTTATATTGCTGTTGAAAAGTTATCCAATAAATCTAACAACTTAGTCATCTATTAGAATATGTTAGTAATTTATCACAACATATACTAATTTTGTTTGTTACAATAGATGTCTACATATATAGCTTTTGAATAGAATCTACAACAGGTAAGTCATTTGTTGTAAGAAATGAGTTACTTGTTGGATTTAATTTCTATATCCGCTAAGCTAGAATAGAACCAGAAACTGAATCCACCAGTAAGACTTTTTGTTGCAAATAATCAACTCATATGGCATAATGATGGATGTTCAAATAATAAGTGAAAGTTGAGAGATTATATACTAAGCATCGACTAGCTGGTTGGGGTATTTTACAAAATAAGAAACGTGCATTGTATGAGGTAGAGAATGAAATAAGAGAGCATTTGTTCTTTCAATATACCTACCCTTTAACCGTGAAGGCATTACTTTTTCGTTAGTGATTAGAAGAAAGCTAATGAGATGACAATAAGAAATTGAATGGGCAAGGATTAACACAAAAAAGAACATTAGTATGACGCTTGCTACGTATGTTTATAATGTATGGTTAGAGAGGAATCAAAGTAAGGCAAAGGACTACAATGAAACTTATTAGAAATATCATACAAGAAATTCATGATTCAAGTCAATAGACTCCAAACTTTGTGGACTACTTGAGACATATCAACTTATATCCAAGTTGTTTAGATGAACAAAGAAGTATACTAGTTTGAAATTTTTATTACTTGGCAGTGATTATACTATTCAGAAGTTGGTCTTTGATTTTATGAGTTCTATACTTATTTGTACATATCTTTCCCTAGTAATACAAAGTTATAATTACCAGAAAAATTTATAACCTATTGCAATAAGTTGCCACAACAAATAGGACATCTATTGCAATAAGCTATTAACCTATTGCAACAGATTACTAACCTATCGGAACAGATGACTTACAATGTCCAACAACAACTAAAAAAATACAAGCAAAAAAAATCATGTTTAGTTGAAAAGATGCTATAAATTAGGATTTCAACAATCCTATCTATTAAATCAGAAGAGCCAAACTTTGATAGTTAGTTGAAAAGTATGTGAGAAGTTAATCGTTAGTTGGAAAAAGTTGATCGTTAGTTAAGAGTTTGTTAGAAATTAAAAGGTGAATTGTACACCTATATAAGTACTACAAGAGAACTAGTTCTAAACATACAAAAATGTAATTCTCCTCTAATGGAGCACAAAATGTAGCTACATTCTTTAATGAAGTTTCTAGTTCTCTTCAATTTTTTTGTTTGTTTCTGTTCAAGAATTTAATATGGTATCAGAGCCATTGATCATGATTCAAAATCAGCAAGCTTTTATTTTTAGTTCAAGTCAGTCATAAATCGAGTTCTTAGAGATACAACAATGGTGAAAAATCAGACTACAAACGGTGTGGAGGTGAATCCTCAAACAAATCACAATCATCCTTTACATCTACAAGCTTCAGACACTTCTAGAGTCGCCTTGATTCCTATTAAGCTTACAGGACTTGAAAACTATGGAATATGGAGTAGATCTATGTGGATTGTACTGTTAGTAAAAAATAAATTAGAATTTGTCGATGACACTTGTGCAAAAAGTTTCTACAAAGGTGCATTGTTGTTCAAGTGGAAAAGTTGTGATGTTTTGGTTCTAACATGGATTAGTGCAGCTGTAACTCCAGAATTAATGACAAGCATAGTCTATGCTTCAAGCTCAAAAAAGGTTTGGGAAGATTTTAAAGAGAGATTTAACAAATCGAACTTGACAAGAATTTTCTACTTGTGAAAGGAGATTAGCATGCTGACACAGGGCACTGATTCAATCACAACTTACTGCTCAAAGATGAGAGATCTTTGGGATGAAATAAATGTGATGATTCTAAGCCCTTCCTGTGATTGTTAATTGTCCAGGCCCTATGTTGAACATATCAAACAACAAAGACTGTTGTAATTTCTTATTGTACTGAATGAAAGTTTTGCTCAAGTGAGAAGTTTAATTCTGTTGAATACAATAGTACCAAGTGTAAACCAGGCCTACTCTATGGCTTTATAGGAAGAGAGCCAAAGAAATCTAGGAATCAATGATGCAGGAAATAAACCAATAATAATGATGGCAGGGAGGAACTCAAACATTCAGAATTATCATCAAGCAGAAGGAAGATCTCACTTTTCAACAGGTTCATTTCAAGGGAAGAAGCAAAGAGTCATATATGAGCATTATGGATACAAAGGACACACCAAAGAGACTTGCTATAGGATTGTAGGCTTTCCAGCAGACTTTAAAAGCAAAAAGAATAGCCAAAATGAGACATTCATGAAGCCACAAGCAAATAATACAGTTTATGAAGGGGAAAGAAATGAAAGAAAGCAAGTAGGCACAAAACATGATTCAGAAAAAATTCTGAACTGTCCAGGAGGATACTTCACAAGAGTTCAGTATGAGCAAGTGCTAAAGATGATGAATCCCACACCAACAGGTAGTTGCAAAGCAAATACAGTAGTAGATATGTATGAACTGAGGAGTAAAAGTAATGATATAGAATAGATAGTTGATTCTGGTGCTTCACATCATATACTCATATTGAATAAATCATAGATAATCCTAAACCTATAAAAGACTCAAGGATGAATAAGGTTCAAGTGCCTATAGGAAATAAGATCCAAATTAGACAAACTAGAGAGTCAATAGTGTTAGGAGACTATTGTCTGAGAAATATTTTGTATGTACCAGATTTTAAGTTCAATTTGTTATCTGTCTCAAAACTCACAAGGGATCTTAATTTTGTGGTGTCTTTCTATCTTGATATGTGTGTGTTACAGACTCTCTTCAGTGGGAAGGTGATTGGGATTGGTAGAGTTTATGATGGGTTTTATATCTAAAGGAGTCATGTAACACCACTGATTGGAGCTGTAACAACTAGTAAAGAAGATCAAGACATATGACATCTGAAGTCGGGACATCCCTCTTTTGGAACCATGAAATAGATAAAAGCCTTGAAGAATAAAGTTGTTATAGTAGATCAACATGAATGTTTGATATATCAATTAGCTAAGCAATGTAGATTGAAATTTCCTTTTAGTGTCTCTAAGTCATTTAGTATTTGTGAATTGATACACACAGATGTTTGGGTTTCTCATAGATGTCCTACATATGACAAAAATACTACTTTGTGATAATTATTAATGACTACAGTAAATTTACTTGGGTTATGTTGCTGCAGTCTAAGAAAGAAGTTGATGAGGTTTTGAAAAGCTTTATCTCTATGGTGTGTAATCAATTTGGTGTTGCAATAAAGTTGATTAAATCTGACAATGGGATTGAGTTCTTCAATATATTTATGAATGATTTATTAATTGAACATAGAATTGTCCACCAAAGTAGTTGTCTATACACACCTCAACAAAATAGTGTTGTGGAAAGAAAACATAGACATATTTTGGAAATAGGAAGAGCCTTAAAACTTCAATCTCAAATTCCAAGTAAGTTTTGGGGTGAGTGTGTTAAAACAGTAACATATCTCATAAACAGGTTGCCTTCCAAACATCTTGATGGGAAGTCACCATATGAGTTGTTACTTCAAAAACCTCCCAGCATAGATCATTTAAGGGTGTTTACGTGTCTATGTTTTGCTACTGTGCTACCAAAAGGAGATAAATTCTCAGCTAGAGCAAGGAAAGCCATTTTTCTTGGCTATTCTTCCACCCAGAAGAGGTACATGTTGTATGATTTGGAAGCTCACATTGTGTTTATCAGTAGAGATGTCATCGTTAGAGAGCACATCTTTCCCTTCAAGGAGGAGAAATCACATGAAAACTACCCTTTGCTCTCACCTATTGTGTCTGATGTAGGTACTCTATATGATTGTTCATCAAAAGTTGATGAAACATCTTCAGTGCCTACAGCTGCAGATCAAACAAAAAATAACCATTCAATCCCAGGATCATTTTGTGACACTAATCAAGAACATGCAAACTCAAGTGAAGCCACAATATAACTTTACCATCAATAGATACTACACAAAGTCTAATGCCTTCATCATCATTAGAAGACAACTTGCCAGCTACTAGAAAGTCTACTAGACAATCAAGACCACTTATCTAAACAAAAGATTATTTAGTTCCTGCTAAGACTTGTCTTTATTCCATCACTGACTATGTGAATTACCATCATCTCTCAGATAGTTACCAGAATTATGTGAAGTCCTTCTCAGCTCTCACTGAACCACATAATTTCCAAGAAGCATCACAAGATAAAAAATGGGTTTCGGCAATGCGGGAGGAAATCAAGGCCCTAAAGGATAACAACACATGGTGTATTGTGGACCTACCTTTAGGGGCAAAAGCTGTAGGTTCAAAATGGGTGTACAAGACCAAGTATAAGTCTAACGGTGAGATAGATAGATTTAAAGCTAGATTGGTAGTTAAGGAATACAACCAAAGAGAAGGACTAGACTACACTGAGACCTTTTCACCAGTTGCTAAAATGGTAACTGTGAGAACAGTCATTAGTCTAGCTATTTCATATGGATGGGATATGTTTCAGATGGATATAAGCGATGTCTTTCTTCAATGAGACTTGAATGAGGATGTTTTCATGGAATTACCTCTTGGTTTTCAACATCAAGGGAAGAATAAAGTTTGCAAACTTCAAAAGTCTCTCTATGGTTTAAATCAAGCATCAAGGCAGTGGAATATCAAACTCATCAATGTCTTGATGCAAGCTGAATTTTGTCAAAGTGTCCATGACCATTCATTATTCACCAGGAAGAAGAGGAGTGACATGACAGTTCTCCTGGTGTTCTTCCTGGTGTATGTGGATGATCTGCTATTGATCGGAACAAGCTCTAAAATGATAAATAAAGTAAAGACTATTCTTCACCAATATTTCATAATGAAGGACTTGGGGAAACTCAGGTATTTCTTGGGAATAGAAGTAATGCAATCAAAGAATGGTGTATTGTTAAACCAAAGGAAATAGGCTCTTCAACTTATAACAGACACTTGTTTAAGTGGTGCAAATCCAGTTAGCACTCCTGTTGAATTTAACCAAAAATTCACTAGCTTGGCTTTTGACCAACACAAGAAACAATTCAGATCCAGAACTAGAAGATATAATAGCATATCAGCACCTAATTGGGAAGCTGCTTTACTTAACTACAATAAGGCCAGATATTAGTTTTGGAGTGCAAGTTTTAAGCCAATGCATGCAACATCCAAAGATGTCTCATTGGAATGCAACTATCAGGAAAGTAAGGTACATTAAGAAGTCTGCTGGACTTGAAATTTATCTAAGAAAGATGTCAATATTACAGAGTTAACAGGCTACTATGACTCAGATTGGGCCTCATGTCCCAATACCAGAAGGTCGGTGACTGGGTACTCAGTTAAATTGGGAGGTTTCTTGATCTCATAAAAATTAAAGAAGGAACAAACTATGAGCAGAAGCTCAGCTAAAGCAGAGTACAAGTGTATGGAAAGAGTAATCTCAGAGTTGGTTTGGATTGCAGGATTACTAAAGGAACTAGATGTGGTTGTATCAGTTCCTAGCAACGTGTATTCAGATAATAAAGCAGCAATTCAAATAATAGCAAATCCTATTTTTTATGAGCGTACTAAGCACATAGAAATCGATTTTTACTTCATCAGAGATAAAGTGAGATCAGGATTCATAGAACCTTAGTACCTATGCACATTCATGCAACTGGCTGACATATTAACAAAGGGACCGGGGACAGGACAACATGAAGCTCTTGTCCAAGCTAGGTGTGTTGGATGTATTGCAAGCACCAGCTTGAGGAGGAGTATTAAAACAGAAGAGCGACACTTTGAGAGTTAGAACGCATGTGAAAAGTTGACCGTTAGTTAAGAGTTTATTGGGAATTAAAAGGTGAATTGTACAGCTATATAAGTACTACAAGAGCATTAATTAGAAACATACAAAAATGTAATTCTCCTCTAATGGATCACAAAATGTAGCTACATTCTTTAATGAAGTTTCTAGTTCTCTTCAATTTTTTTGTTTACTTTTGTGCAAGAATTTAATACTATCAAGTGTTAAGAGAATAAATACCATAATTAGAGTTTTTTCTTAAGAATGAGACAACGGAATTATTAATCCTAACTTGAAGAGAAAAGTCACTTCTTCATTAACCCAAAAATATTATCTAAAAACCCTAATTTTTTGAACAAAACATTATCTGAGAAAAAAGAAAAATCATTTAAAAAATAACAAAGATCGTGAAGTTAAATCTATTAGAGCTTGAGGCCATCAGAGCTTGCAAAAATTGTGAATCTGTTAGTGAGAACAGAAGAATTTTTTTTAAAAAAGCTTTTGAATGTAGAATAGATTTGAAAGTTCCAATTGAGATTTATTTTTGTTTTTTAATAAAATAGATTGTGAATTTTTTTTATATTTATAAAAATTAACAAAGTGTAAAAAATTTTAGTTATCCCATAATTAACTTAAACAAAATTTAATGACTTTTTCTTGATTAAATTTAAAAAATCATCAAATTTTAAATGGAAACTTAAAAGACACCTTTTGTTTGATGTTCTCAACACACTAGGAGAAGAAATCAACAAAAAAAAAAAAGAATTCCTCTTCCGCGGTTTTCTCTCTCTCTCTCTCTTTTTTTCCCCATATTCACATAATTATATTCATATCCTTTTAAGTATTAGTCCACTTGTTTTGATAGAAGATAAATGAAATTTAAGATAGTGAAATATTCTCCTTTGTTTTCTTATTCATATTCATATTTATATCCTTAGTATTGCCCCACTTGTTTTATAGAAGACAAGTGAAATTCTAACAAGTGAGATATTCTTTATTTTTTGTTATTTCCTTTTAACTATAGTGGGTATCGAAAGAGATAAAACTAGTAAGTAATCAAAGGTTGTCTAATTTTCTTCTCAATGTCTTTACTCCCTCTATTTCACTATTTCAAATTAAATGAATCGTTCAGCTATATCACACATATTAAGAAAAAAAATAGTAAAATTTAATCATGTTTTTCATTTTTATCCTTTTCAAACCTCAAACGTTCATTTAATTTATTTTTAATATAAAATTTAACGTTAGAAACTCAATTAGTGAAGGGTAATTGAAAAAAATTACTAACATATCCCTTGAGAAGTGGACAATTCAATTATTTTAAAAATTCAAAATTCCCCCACAATTTATTTATTTTGAAATAGAGGGAGTATTATTACTCTCTTACTATCTTATCCTTTAGTTATAGTATTGCATGCTATCTCCTTAACTTTTGTTTTCATATTATTCCCTCTGTCCTATATTATATAGACACTTTCTATTTTACACGATTATTAAGAAATCATTAATGCACTAGTAATTTTATCATTTTACCTTTATTTATATCAATGTACTTTAAATTAAGTTTAAAAAAATTATTAATACACTAATTAAAATTCTATCATAATTTAGTAAGTGCTCATATAATATGAAAAAAATATTTATAGAAAGATGTTCATATAATAGGGAGAGAGGTAGTAATTATCTTCTCCATTGTTTTCGGTATGACTTCTTCACTATTGCATTTACTTTACATACCGAATTTTTATTATGTTTTATTTAAAGCTGAGGATCTATCAAAAAGCAGCTCTCCACCTTGTCGAGATAGATAGGAGTAAGACCATCCACAACACCCGGCCTTCTCAAGATATGTCATTATTGATGCTTTCTTTGTACAACTTTTTTCACAAGCAACATTTCCAAGAGTTTGTTAATCACTGTAAAATACCTGTGGAAAAAACAGAAAGAATAATGTAGAGGTTATAGCTTTTCGACAGGGAAACCTATAGCAGGTTTTAATTCTGATGCCAAAGATCTAAGTTGGTCGATTTCTTGTTGATTGAGTGTCCAGCCTAATGCACCAGCAAATTCTTTAGCTTGCTCTGCATTTTTGGCTCCTGGGATGGGAACAACATTCTCTTGTGCAATCAGCCAATTCAGGACCACCTGTCAAGGGTAACCACAATATTTTTGTCAAGGGTATTCATACTTTTAAAACATGAATGAGTATTTGAAATTTTCAAGAAACAAGGAAGATATACCTGTGTTGAAGTCTTACTGTAGCTTTTTCCAATCTCCTTTATTCTATTTATGAGTGGCTGCAACTGCAAGTGCACAAAAGTTCTTGAGCCATAATCTCCTAATAATCTATAGTCATATATATAGTAAAAGCCCTTACTTGGGTAAGAAATTCAGGAGTATAGATCTGTCCTCGAGGACCAGTGGGAGGATTTTCTGGAGTATATTTTCCAGTCAAAGCTCCTGCATAAGTTGGGAAATGTAACGACTTTTGTGCATAACTTCAGTTACATAAAGTTATTTGAAAGCAAATTGTATAGCATACTAGTCACATCATGTCTCCCCCTCCAAAGACACCAAAAAGAGAGCCAATAAAGGACAAACTATTGCTATACAAACAGACAGGTCTGTTCAACTTGGAGAGATATAATTTATGTTGTAACTTAACTAACCGCAGTAAAGACAATCTAGTTTGGCCAGTTAGCCTCAGCGGAAAACGTCAGTGGAACCAAAACTTAGTGTTGCTTCACAACTCATCTCTACTAGTGTAGCACTATGCTTCAGTAAGTTTTCTACAATTCAGAGATGCCAACGATAACAATCTAAACATGATGAGTACAAGTTCCTCACATTTAATCGACAAGACAAGTATGACATAAGAGTTATAACAGACGTACTACACCAATAAGATGGTGGGAGAGGGGAAGGGTGTAGTTCCGTCATTTCCTCCATTCAAAATTGATATAGAAGTCTGTAAAACCAGCTGATTGTATTCCATAAATCCTTTACCTAGGCTATGTTAGCAGTTCTTTAAATGTGATGCATGATCATTTGGAGAGACTATTAACTATGTAACGTTGGCTAAACCCAGATGGTTTCTACAGGGTGGAATTTTCAGCAAGTCTATACATATTTTCAGTGAACACTGTAATGTGTGATGGCATAAATCATAAATATACAGGGGTGACAAAAGTGCAGGAAACCATCTTCCAAAATTATGAACATAAGCAGTTTAAAACCTCATTAACTATTTATTTCATGCCTGGTTCATCAAGGCCATAAATGGGGTCATTGTGGAATACATCTTCACAAGAAAACAGTTGTATCAGGTTTTACCTTGAGCAATGGGACAATATGCAATCAACGTGATTCCCAATTCATCACAGGCAGCCTTTACACCATTTTGCTCTGGCAACCTGTATATCAGACTATAATTAACTTGATTTGATGCTAGTGGGATACCTCTCTTCTTCAGCTGCTCATATGCATTGCGAAGACGCTTTTCTGAAACAAGAATTACTTCCATTGGCCAAATATTGTATGCAGCAGGCAATTTTTTTATTCTTTAGTTTTGGAAAACAAATGCTCGGTTAATTTGACAGTCATGTTCTCATAACACCCTTAATAAGAAAACAGTGTGCAATATTATTGGGCTCGAGAAAAGTTAAAGTAGTCATCAAAAAGACTGTCCAAAGATTTTATTGACTAGAAACAACAAGAGTACCACTGTAGTTAGATACTCCCACAGCTTTTACAAGGCCCTGCTCCACTGCATCTCCTAAACCGTCAATATAACCTGAAAAAGGATTTTCTGATTGACTAAGCTTTGTCTATGTTAAATATAATTATGAACTAAAATATTTCTTAAAAAGAGCATTTGATTAATTGAATTGAACGAGGGCAGCATCAGACATGACAAACCTTCATTTCCCCATATTCCTGGCCTGAGAATTAGACCATAAAAGCTTTTATCAGCTACTGACTGTTTGCTTAAGAGAATTACGGGAATTTATCTGAAAGTAGAGCATTCAAGAATCCTACCAATGAAGTTGATAAAGATCAACTGAAGAAAGTTCCATACGTGCAAGAGAGTCTTTTAGCGTTGCTAGGACACTTTGACGGCCAAGCCTCCATGGTAATGCAGCAAATTTAGTTGCAACAACAATCTCCGCCTCTGGATCTTTTGCTTTTCTTTCTTTGATGAATCTTCAACAAAACATTAAATTATATCGGAGAAACAGCAAATGTGGAGTACATGCAAACAGATATTCTTTTGTCCACAAGTAAAATCAATGAAGACTTAGAAGAACTCAAAGCTCACCTTCCTAGTAGTGTTTCAGAATTTATCGCACCTAATGAGAACTGCAAGTAGAGGAAATAGTGGTTTTCTCATGATTGTCTACTTTTTCTGTACAATTTAGCAGACTAAGAAATAGCCAAAATGTAAACCATTCCTCACTTTTGAACCATAAATCTCAGCAGTATCGATGAATGTTATTCCACTATCAATGCTGGCATCAAAAGCAGACTTTGCAGCCTTAAGCTTCCTATCTATCATCATTCCAGGAAAGAAAGAGTGATAACATATTGGTTTGATAATGGAGAAGCTGAACAAGCTCGGAATCAACTAAAACAAAATAACTAAAGGGGAAAAATACAAAAAAAAAGTGGCTGACATTTCAGATGCTATTAGTAATTACTGTAAGATCTTCAACAGAAAAAGAAAAAAAAATAAGAGGGTGATAGGATCAAGCTTATAATCATGCCAAAGTTATAGTTGATAGCAAAGGCACAACTTTATTTCTTAAATAAGTCTACTAAGCAAGCCTCATGTTTGATCATGACTCTTATGAGCTACCTCAACCCCCTCGTTGGCCTTGCCATAAGAAGGATATTGGCATTACCGACGGCCCCCATCCCAACTCTTGCGTTACGCAGCATGTTGCTCTTGAGAATCGAACCCATGATCTTGGCTTTGATACCATTTGTTAGGATCAAGTGTTTACCATCATGTCAAAAGCTATAGTCGATAGAAAAGGCATAACTTCATTTCTTGACTAAGTCCACCAAGCAAGCATCAAAGTTCCATCATGACTACAACCTGGGCCGACCCAGCCTCTTCATGAACCTTGCCATAGGCAAGATGTTGGTATTACCCAGTAGAGGGGAAATGCTATATCCTGCTTGGTTCCACAGTATGTCCAGCTTTTTCATATTATGAATATGCAAATATTGGGTTATTTTCTTCTGTTTTAAAGAGAAAATTCAGACTTGGACAACATTGGAAAGCTGCAACATTGGAGATGGAGCCTCATTTCTGACAAGCATTGACTAAATAGACAGACAGTTCTTCAAAGTTATGCAGTCACTGGCACTGTTAGCTCTCCATATCTTCATCTCCAAGCACCATAGGTAGCAAGAACTCAGTTCATTGGATACCTTATAGCGCATGGCCTTACACATGCTTAGTTCTTAGGAGCAAATCTATGAGAATATCTTTGAGAAAAATATTTTCCGTTCTCCAAACCAGATAACTATTCATGGAGGAAGCTGGAAATGGAAATAAACAGAAAAGAAAAGGAAATTTTTCAGTGGTCATTTGTAAGGTGAGAATACCAAGTATAGCAGCCGGAAGGTAGAGTTTTCTCGATTATTTTTCCTCAACCTTCATAATAACTTTAGCTTAAGTTTGCTCACCCGCACTTGCTCTAATAGAGCCAAACTTGGATTTGAACATTTAAGAGAAGCTTTCCCTTATTGGACAGAATATAAGTGCACTCATTTTAAGGGCAGACTAATGGTCTGTTGCGCCAAGCTTCTAAAATCAGCTTATTTTGAAAAATACTACTTTTAAATAAGTAGGAGAAGCAGTTTGAGCATCAATTATTATTTGGCCAAGCTTTGTAAGTATATTTTCTCAAAAATGTTTTCCGAAGAGGTCCTTTTGGAGCTACACTTTTAGCTTCCAAAAAACAGCTTATGCTACTCTCAAAAAATACTAATTTTATCCTAAACACTTGGCTAATACCTCACTTTTTTAAAATAAGCAATTTTGGCCTCCCAAAAACTTGTCCAAACAAGTTATAAGCCAGAAAATCTTTTTAAGAACCTGTTTATACGAAGAGCCCTCAGGGCTTTGGTCTATGGTAAGAGAGAAGCGTGTGGTATTTAAATGTCTGGTATTTTAAGTGCAGAAGGTTATAGGGTGGGCTCACCATCCCCCAAGTTTTGAACCATGCACCATAGGCCCGGGCGATTTCTCAGTTACCAAAATTTTAAAAACTTGGAAGAACAAAGAGGGTAATAAATTGGATACTACTCAACGAGAAAAT
>JAOTQJ010000099.1:13501412-13515291 GCA_025642045.1 Solanum sejunctum | reverse complement strand
TATTGTGATATGTCTAGAGTTGGATTGGGTTGTGTGTTATTGCAAAGGGGTAAAGTGATAGCTTATACTTCTAGAAAACTTAAGTGCATAAGAGGGACTATCCAACCTATGATCTTGAGTTGGTAGTTGTTGTGTTTGCAGTTAAGATTTGGTGTCACTACTGGATGTGTTCACTGACCACAAGAGCATTCAATATATTTTTAATCAGAAAGAGTTCAACCTGAGGCAAAGGAGATGATTGAAGTTACTCAAGTATTAATGAACATTCTTTACCACCTAGATAAAGCTAACGTTATTGCTGATGGTCATAGTAGGTTATTTATAGGTAGTACAACCAACATTGGGGAGGGAAAGAAAAAATAGACCAAGTAAGTACATCGATTAGCCTGATTAGGAGTTTAATTTAAGGAGTCCAACGAAGGTGGAGTTAATATTCGGAATAGGTCTGCGTCATCACTAGTGGTAGAGCTGAAAGAGAAGCAAGACCAAGATATTGTCCTATTACAACTGAAGAAAGTTGTCCATAAACTGAAAGTGATGATTTTCTCCAAATGGTGAGATGGGGTGCTAAGATACCAGAGTAGATGTGCGTTCCTAATGTTAATGGTGTTTAAGATAGGATTGTTGTTGAAGCCTACAGTTCTAGGTATTCCATCTACCCTTGCTCTACAAAGATATACCATAATTTGAGAGAAGTTTATTGGTGGAGTGGAGTAAAGAAGAATATTGTTGAATAGACTTCATCACAGGTTGTTTGAGGTCCCAAAAGCAACAGGATTCAATATGGGTGATTGTTGATAGGATGCCCAAATTATCTCACTTCTTGGCAGTGAAGACGACTGGCACTGTAGAGGATTATGCCAGATTATACATTTGCAAGATTGTGAGGTTACATAGAGTTCCCTTGTATATCATCTTAAATAGAGGAACTCAATTTACATTCCAAATTTGGAGGTCTTTTAAAAAAGGATAGGATTTTAAGCTGAATCTTAATACAAACATCGATGGATATGCTAAAGGCTTGTGTCCTTGACTTCAAAGGTAATTGAGATGATCATTTACCTCTTATTGAATTTGTATATAATAATAGTTATCATGAAAGTATTCAGATGACTCCCTATGAAGCTTTATATGGAAGAAGATGTAGATCAATGATAGGGTAGTTTGAAGTTGGTGTGAATTAATTGGACCTGATCTTGTTCACCAGTCTATGGAGAAGGTAAAAGTTATTAAAGAGAAGTTGAAGACTACCCAGAGCCACCAAAAATCTTACATTGATGTGAGAAGGAGAGATTTAGAGTTTGAAGTGGATGACTGGGTATATTTGAAGGTGTCACCATGAAGGGTGTCATGCAACTTAGAAAGAAAGAAAAGCTAAGTCCTCGATATATCATCTCTTATCAGATTGTGAAGAGGATTGGGAATGTTCCTTATAATTGGAGTTGCCTTCTGAGTTAGACGCGATTCATCCAGTCTTTCATATCTCGATATTGAAGAAATACTTGGGAGATTCATCATTGATAATCTTTATTGATAGTATTGGAATTAAAGATAGTCTGTCCTATGAGGAGATTCTAGTCCAGATTCTTGATTGTCAAGTTCGCAAATTGAGGACCAAAGAGATAGTTTCAGTCAAAATCCTATGGAGAAATCAATTTGTTGAGAAAGTCACATAGGAAGATAAGGAATATATGAAAGTCAAATATTCGCATCTATTTGTGCCCAATAATGAGAATCCCTACCCTTGATTTGAATTGATTTGTCTATCCTTAAGTTGACTGTTGGTTGTCTAGAGAGTTTGATTGGTTGATTGATTGATGAAATGAGTCTTGATTGTTATTTGGGACTCGAGTCCATCTCTATTCACTCTTCATGCAAGGACGAATGATTCCAAAGGGGAGATAATGCTACACATAAAAAATTATTAAAATACCCCTAGATGAGAGATTACCTGTATAACGTATCTTTCCAAATATTTTTGGTGAATTCAAGGCCAAAATCGTGATCACTGAAAAATTGAATGTGAAAGTGATCTTGATCTAATTTTAGACCAATTAGAGCAAAAGATAATTTTTTGGGCAAAACACAATTTCTAGCAAGGTCCACGACATCTACGCATGGTGGAGATGCTCCTAAATAGGTCATTCTCATACTTTACACATAAATATCATTTGATGGGTGCAATTCATGTGTTATGTATAAAGAATGAACTATGGCGGTTGCGGACTTGCTCCATCACAATTCAAAAATTTTCTATCGGCTAAAATCTTAATGAAGGATATTCCAGACTTTTACTTACCCCTCATACACTTAATCTACAACTAATATAAATTATTTTTTGTTACCTAAAAAGAGTTCCAAAATTCATCTCTAAGTCTTTTTCACTAAGATTAACTAAAGAGTTAGGGCTAAAGAGAGGATAAAAGGGCTAGGGGTCAAGGAATTCAAGTCAGTTCTTGCAAGATTGATTATTTGTCTTCATCTCATGTATGTAAGTCTAACCTAAAGCATGGCATTTCCACATACCTTATGATTGTGTTAGGATGAGTTGTGCTGAAATTGATATCCCCATGATTGTGTTATATTTGAAATCTTCTATAATGTTCAACATATTTTATTTATAATGTATATTGATAATTTCTATAAACTTATTTCTTGAACAAATGATTTGAACTCCTATTTTAAGTATAAACCCTAGTTACTATTTGATTAAAATTGCATTAATAAATCTAGGGGATTCGTTTGGAGCCTTGACATGATGAATGTTGATTGTGATTGTGATATGAGCATGATGATAGTGTTAATAGAATTGGATGTTCTCAGTTTTTATAAATTGAACTCAAATTATTGGTCTAAATTGATAGTCCTTTTAAATGATTATCTAAACCACTTCTGAAAGACATGATTAGAAATTGATTTGATGGTTGATAGGTCGAAAGGCTTGTTTGTGATAGAATTGATGAGTTGAAAGCGTCCATAAGAAACTAATTGATTTGTTAGATAGGGATTGATTATTTTATGAGCATTGAGTCTTGGGAGAAGTATTGGGCACTAAATTGAGTAAAAGTATGTAACACTTGAACTTAATAACTATATTGCTAGCATAGAATGAGAAAGAGATCATACCTCTAAAGCCCTTAAAGACAGTTTGATTTGATAAAGAATGAGAAAGAGACCATACCTCTAAAGCCCTTAAAGAGGGTTTGATTTGATTGGTTGTGTCTTATCCCTTACCTTGGCAAGATATTGGATCAGTGGGCAACAACATTGCTTTATTGCATCATCATCGGCTCATGGGTGATTATTTCAGTTAGAGAAACTCCTAAATAGGTCTTTATAGTACTCTGATTGGATTGTATATGATTGGTCTCTGTCTGAATCTTACTCTTGCTTTAGACTTATGACATTTTGATTGAGTTCCTTATTTTCTTGATTTGAGTTATCTAGTCGATAGTATTCTACCTTGATGCATGTTTCTTCTTGCCATTTTACATACTCGTATATTTCACGTACTGACATTCATTTAGACTTGCATCATTTTATAATCCAGAGACAATTATTAGAGAGCATCAACAGGCACATTGTTGGGGATCTATTTGCATTCAATTGATTGGTGAGACCTTGTTTTTGGAAGATTTCTATATTACTATCTTCTAGCTATTAGAGTTTAGATTTGCTTTTATTTTGATTTGATGTAGTCATGAACCTGTCATTAATACTACATAGACATTATTGATAGAGGCTTCATAGACTAGATAGTGATTGATGATTTGGATGTTGTTTTTAGACTAGTTTTCTTTCTTACTAGTCTTCTAATTGAATTAGGTGAATTTGTTGGCCTTTAGCCTTTATTTTTCTTTAAGTTATCTCTTGATGATTAAATCTTCCGATGTTAGATTATGATTGAATGAGTATGAAGCAGCCAAATGATCTTTTAGTTATCTCTTGATGATTAAATTTTTTGTTGTTAGATTGTGATTGAATGAGTATAAAGCACCTAAATGATCTTTGAGTGCCGACTACGATAAGGGTATCTTCCTAGGGCGTCACATATCGGCTATTTTATTCTATCTTTCATTTTCTATTATTATCCATACTATATAAATGATTTTAAATGAAATTAAAAAATCTTGGATTGGCTTGCCTACTTGGGGTTTATAATAGGCACTATCATAATTCAGATTTTGAGTTGTGACACTAGATAATTTCCTAACTATAATATTCCCATGTAAATTTTCCAGCTAAGTTCATGTAGCCTTATGTAGGAATTTTATTGAAAAATAATAGAGGAATCTATTTTTGTTGATTTATCCACGAATTTATTCATGAAAACTTTACTTGCAAATTAATTTTCTCAAGTAATTCCCCAGATAATATTTTGCGCAAAATTGGTACCAAAAATATGTGCGAATTTTCCTAGAAAAGAATAGTTTTACAAATAAAATAATTCAAAATTTAGGAATTTTAGATTTTTGTATGAAAATGCATAGAAAATTTTGCCAAAATAATCCCCAAGTAAAATCTCTATGTAATTCATACATTTCTAGTAAGTGATTTTGTAATTATTTCAAAAATAAAAATTTTAATATAATTGAGATTTTTTTTTTGGGGGGGGGGGAAGGGGGGGGGGGGGAGGGATGAATTGAAAAAAATAAATTAATTCATGATCTGACTTATATAAAATGAAAGACTATTTTTTTTAACTAGCAGTAGAAATAAAAAAAATGACCAAACATATTTGGGAATGAAATCAACTAGACTTTTATGGAAGCTCAAATTAACTTGAACTTTTGTGTCAAGTGAAACGCAAGGAAAATTAAATCTTTCTGAACTAAGTCAATGAGCAAATTGATACTATAACAATCAAATTAATAATTATTTGAGTATCTTAGTGACATCACTCATAATCAACAACTTTCCACATTTGAAGTTTTGTTGATAAGAAATTTCTTCTGTAAGAAATTTTTGTTTAATTTGAATCAAGCTGGCCAATTTTTCAAATGGTCCAACGAATCCAGCTGATTGCAAATTCACTCTTTGAATCACAAAAAATAACAGAGTGAAATTTTCAGTAGGGTGCAATATATAACCTTGCAAGGTAAGATCAGGTGATTAAATATGATAGAACAATTGGTTATGTAACGGCTTCAAGAAATCGCAAGATGAAAAATTGAACCCTAAAAAAAATAAAGATCTAAATAGCTAACCAATTAAACTATTAAAATAAAATATAAAATTATATGAAAATTTTTTATTTATTTTTCATAAAATAGATTAAATTTCAAATAGCTGTTCTGGATTTAAATTAATTTTATATAAAAAGTTTTTTTAATTTTTTATAGCAAAACTTTAAATATTTGAGATCTTTGAATTTTATCAAACTAAAAGAAACTTAAGCAAATTTGTCCAAAGAAAAGAAAATCTCGACAAACTTGGGAACTCCCCAGAAGCTCGAGTGTTGTGAAGTGAGATCCACGCCAACAGCAAAAACCAACACACCCAGCGTCACATATCATGCCACGTGTACATAATTCCACATGTCACATCTTTATTTGTTGATCGCTGCACTTTCCACCTGTAGGCCCAAACGGTATATATACCCTACACTTTCTTCTGCTGCTGAAATTCGTCTTCCCAATTTTTGAACTTCGCCGGAGGTCTTTCCCCGATTAACTCCGATTACCGATGCTGGCAACGAATATGTTGCTCCGGATAGGGATATTCCTATCCTTGTTTTTGCTCAATCCGATTCCATCTCAATCTGCGGTTTCCAGCATAGATCTGGGATCAGAATGGTTCAAAGTCGCCGTGGTTAACCTAAAACCCGGACAACCTCCAATCTCTATAGCGATTAACGAAATGTCCAAGCGGAAAACTCCATCACTCGTCGCATTTCACTCCGGTAGTCGCCTCATCGGCGAAGAAGCTTCTGGAATCGTCGCTCGTTATCCAAGCAAGGTCTATTCTCATCTCCGTGATCTAATATCAAAACCCTTCTCACACGTTGTTAAAACCCTAGGACCTCTTTACCTGAATTATGACATTTCTCCCGACGAATCGCGGAATGTGGCTGTTTTTAAAACTGAAAATGGTAATTTTACGGCGGAGGAGTTGGTGGCGATGTTGTTCAAATATGCCCTTGGGTTGGCTGAAACGCATACTCGGGGAACACCGGTGAAGGATGCTGTGGTGACTGTGCCCCCCTATATGGGAGTAGCGGAGAGGAAAGGGCTGCTTGCTGCTGCGGAATTGGCTGGTATCAATGTCTTGGCGCTTCTGAATGAACATTCTGGTGCAGCGTTGCAGTATGGGATTGATAAAGATTTTTCTAATGGTTCAAGGCATGTCATTTTCTATGATATGGGTGCGGGTAGTACATATGCTGCCTTGGTGTATTTCTCTGCTTATAATACTAAGGAGTTTGGGAAGACTGTGTCAGCTAACCAATTTCAGGTCAAGGATGTTAGATGGGATGCAGAGCTGGGAGGAGAACATATGGAACTAAGATTGGTAGAGTACTTTGCAGATGAGTTTAATAAACAGGTAGGAAATGCGGTTGACATAAGGAACTCTCCAAAGGCAATGGCAAAGTTGAAGAAGCAAGTCAAACGAACAAAGGAAATTCTTAGTGCAAACACAGCAGCTCCAATTTCAGTTGAATCTATTTATGATGATAGGGATTTTAGGTAAGTTTTGTTTTCCCTTGATTTTTATCCATATGAATTCTTCTCATACTTTCTTGTTTCCTTTAGTTCATCTATTGTTTCGGTGTTTTTGTTCTGAAATTTATCTTTTTGCTCTCCAATGTGTTGTTGATAAGTGAATGGTGTTACCTTATGTATGTAAGGCTTGGGATACTTTATGCTGATTCTTGGTGAGACTTAGTACTATATACCCCTGCACAAGCTATGCTATTTCATGTTTTGCTCGTGATGAACCCTATAAGAGATTTGGGTCCATGTGTTTGAGATGTGATGAAGCTACTTTACAAAGAAATACTCTTGCTGTACCTGCTAATTTAAACATTACAACAACAACAACATACCCAGTGGAATCCCATAAGTGAGATGAAATTTCGCCATATCTTGTCTTATCACCTCCCCTGATATTTCTTCGGTCTACCTCTACCCCTCTGCGTATTCCCTAAATCCAACCTTTCGCACCTCCTAACAGGAGCGTCACTACTCCTTCTCTGCACATGTCCAAACCAACACAGTCTCGCTTCCCTCATCTTGTCAGCCACAGAGGTCACGTCTAGCCTCTCCTTTATGATCTCATTCCTAATCATATCACTTCTAGTATGTCCACACATCCATCTCAACATCCTCATCTCTGCAACCTGCATCTTCTGAAATTTAAACATTACTGTTGCAATATCTTTCTTTTTTCAGCCTTTCACTAGTTGGGTACATTTGAGAAGTCCATGTACCCTGAGATGAATTATTAATAGGAACATAGGGGCCAGGTCCTACTTGTGGCACCTTGATCAATGTTGCTTGCCAGAGATATTTTTGGACCAGGCTAGGTCTAATATCAACTTTGCCTAAGCAAGCAAAATTGGTCAAAGAAATCTCTTGCTTAGATACGAGGGGAATCCTACACTCACTCTCCTCTTACCTCCAAATCAGTAAAGGAGCACTTTGTGCATGGAGTAAGCCTCTTTAAAATAAAATTGATCCAAACCCTGGGTAGGGTTTGGTCGAACACTTCTACTGCCATGGTATTTCTCAGGCTGATCTTGCACCGGGATTACACAAATGCAACTTGCTTTTACTTTCTTTTGTCCTTGTGGTTGTTTCTGTTTTGAATACTTCTTGCTGAAACTTTTCGTTACTCAAAGTTTAACAAGACATGCAAAGAATAATAATTAACACATGTAGTTGAGGTGAAGGATCAGCTATTCAGCTAATGAGAATAAGATTTTGAACAGGAGAAAAAAGATAATGAAGAAGATAACAAAAACAACAACAACATACCCAGTGAAATCCCACAAGTGGAGTCTGGGGAGGGTAGAATGTACGTAGGCCTTACCACTACCTCATAGATAATGAAGAAGATACTTCTATTTTTATATAAAATGGCGTATGTGAATGGTGAAATAAAGCTTGAGGCAAGGCTTAGTTGAAAGTTGATAACTCATTTGTTCTGATTCTGTGCTATGTAACTTATGTGATTAAATTAAAACTCCTTCTCTAGGGAAATAAATTGAAACTGGAATGCTTTGAAATTGTTTGTATCTCTTTTGTGTTTTCCCATGTTTGCAGGTCTTTCTTCATATTTTTTAGTTAACATGGCAACGGGTTATGATCATCTGTAGTTGGCATGATTAGTGTTGTAAAAAGCGATCGCCTTGTCGCCAATGGCAAGAGGCGAGGCGACCCTTGATCGTCTTTTAGCTTTATGGAGAGACGGTCTTCAAAAGGCGACACCATAGCGACAAAGGCGAGAGGCAAGAAAGGGGTCACCTTTTGCATTTTTTTAAAGAAGGAGATCAATTTAGGGTTTTAAAAGTTAAAAGACAATTTTACGATTTTCTTTCCAAATTTGCACAATTGCACTCCGACCAATTTGCACAATTGCACTCCGACTCCAACCAAATGACCCGACTAGACTTCTTAGATGACCGGCCAAACTTTTTCGGGGACTCCAGAGTCCAACCAATACGTACTTATTTTCTTCTTGAGATTTCTTCTTTCTTGTTCTTTTTTTACTTCTTCTTCTTCTTCAAATTATGGAGTTACTTCTACCTCTATTATTTTTCACACTATTTTGACTTTTGTTTTGTTTTTTTTCGACTTGTAGTATCTACTATCTGTTTTTCATTTTTGAATTGAAATATTTGCTAATATGTTATTGAGATTGAGATTTTTGTTCATTCCTATTGCAACAAGATTGATTTTTTATATATGCAATTAAATATTTTAATTTTTTTGTATTAATTGACACCGTACTTCAAAAAGGCGAGCTGCGAGTGTGGCGAGGTAGACGCTTGTTGCCTTTTGCCGCCTTTCGCTGTCCAAAACACTGGGCATGATCAAATGCTCAATTCCATCTTGGATAAAGAAGTTCTGCTCCCCCATTACTAGTGTTGCTATCTAATACATATAGGAGTACCCTTCCTCTTATGCGTGACTTATGTGGATCCTGCATGCTTACACATCTGGAAGAGGAGGAAAAGTGATATTCAACTAGTATCTTTCACTTGTTTTCCATTTATTCACTCATCAGGGAATTTATTTTGCCGCAGGAGCTCGATAACTCGTGAGAAGTTTGAAGAGTTATGTGATGATTTGTGGGAAAAAGCTCTTGTACCTTTAAAGGAAGTTCTTGCTCATTCTGGTTTGAAAATAGAAGATATTTATGCCGTGGAGTTGATTGGAGGTTCCACTAGGGTACCAAAATTGCAGGTCTGAGTCACTGCTCTTTTCTTATATACATATTTGCAGTTCTCATATGCTTTTAAACCAAAGGAAAGTTTTTGGTTACTTGTGACTTATATATAAAAGGATAAACTAATATTTTGTTGCTGGCTGGTGGAGTTCCTTACCAGCGAAGCTGTAGCATTATCTTTAGCTGCAGCCGAGTCAATGTCGATTTAAGCATTATTGCTTGTAGCATGCTCGATTGAGGAGTTGTGAGAACAATGATTGTTTTCTTGAAAATAAAATTTACATTCTTCGATTGCAGGCTAAGCTGCAGGAATTTCTTGGAAGGAAAGAACTGGACAGACACTTGGACTCTGATGAAGCAATTGCACTTGGTGCCTCATTGCATGCTGCTAATATAAGTGATGGAATCAAATTGAACCGTAAATTGGGAATGATTGATGGTTCTCCATATGGATATGTGATCAAAGTAGATGGTCCAGATCTTCCTATAGATGAAAGCACTAAACAATTGACCATACCACGTATGAAGAAACTACCCAGCAAGGTATATCAGAAATTAGTTTTGACTCTATGTTGTCCGGAAACAATAGGTTATTAAAAACATTCTTAATACATGATATTTTTATTCCCCACTGTGTGATCCAACTGCAGATGTTCAGATCCATTGTTCACGACAAGGATTTTGAAGTTTCACTAGCCTATGAAAGCGATGACTTCTTGCCACCTGGGACTCCTTCGCTTACATTTGCTCTGTATGCAGTGTCAGGTCTTGCTGATGCCAGTGAGAAGTAAGAATCATCGACATCTGGATCAAATGGTGTTTGGTGATCTATTATTCTGAGCTTTTGTGCATTTCTTTTTTTTTTAGGTATGCATCATGGAATCTTTCTGCCCCTGTCAAGGCTAATTTACATTTCTCACTTAGTAGAAGTGGAATATTTTCATTAGATCGAGCAGATGCTGTTATTGAAATATCTGAATGGGTCGAAGTTCCAAGAAAGAATCTGACAGTGGACAACTCGACCGCTGCTTCTGCTTCTGCAAACACGTCTACCGAAAGTGGCCCCAATAGTACAGAGGAAACTGATGAAAAGTTGAGCACAGACGCTGGTAATAGTAACACCTCTGATCCTGGTGCAAGTGATTCTAGCACCATAAGTCCTGGTACAGAGATGAAGCTGAAGAAACGGACTTTCCGAGTTCCACTTAAGGTCTTCTAGACTTATCCATTTGCGGGGGGGGGGGGGGGATCTCTTTTGCATCCCCTTCTTTATTGATTTCCATTAGGTGCCAGGGAAATGTTATTTTAGAAATATTGTAGTGTTATGGTGTTTTTAACCAGTCTTATCCTGGAAACTTCTTTGTTCATGTAGATTAATGAGAAGACTGCTGGGCCAGGAGCATCTCTTTCAAAAGAATCTTTCAGTGAAGCTAAAAGCAAATTGGAAGCACTGGACAAAAAAGATGAAGAAAGAAGAAGAACGGCAGAATTGAAGAACAGCTTGGAAGGATACATATATGATACAAGAGACAAGGTTCGAGGACTTATATCTCTAACTCTTGCCCATGCTTGTGATTTTGTGGACAGCTGATCTGTTCAGCTATGGATACTTGAATGTCTTATGTGTATTCTTTATTTTCCTATTTCTCGTTCCAATTGCATACACGTGTATGATTTGTTAATATGTGATGATTTGTGGAAAAAGCTCTTGTACCTTTAAAGTAAGTTCTTGTTAATTCTGGTTTGAAAATAGAACACCGGCTTTGCATGGACCTATCTTAGAGCAACGGCTTTGCATCTAGACAAATCTTTCTTGCAACAGTTTTTAAGTACATAGCCGGTACTTCATGATTATCCTGAAACATCCTTTTGTTAAACTGATGCTTTAGATCCCTCAAATGAAACCTCTACACAGATGCAGAATGTACTCTGTTGCTTTGGTGATATTGTTTCCTAGATGTTGTAACCTTGTGGATCACTGTTAGCTTCTTGGTCTTTTTTTTCTTCTTGTAATGCACTTTATCATTTCGCTTCCAGTGGCATCGCTGTTTTGCACCAGCATTTTTATTCGCTAATTGATCACATGGAACTGATTGATAAATCACTTTATCTATTTTTAATGTTGAGTGTGCTCATGTACCAGCTTGAATCTGGAGATTTTGTGAAAATATCGACCAGTCAAGAGCGCCAGTCCTTTATTGAGAAACTTGATGAGGTTCGCCTATTTCCTTTTTTCCATGTTTTGCCATATATGCATATCATAAATATACTAAATGGAGTTCTTTCAGGTACAAGAATGGTTGTACGCAGATGGTGAAGATGCTTCTGTGACCCAGTTTCAAGAACATTTAGATAAGTTGAAAGCTATTGGGGACCCCATATTTTTCAGGTCTGCCTTTAGTATCAACTGCACTCAAAGACCATAGTTACTTTTTGTTCAATGTTAAATAGTTGTATTGAATGTGATTTTTTGTGCAGACATAAAGAACTTACTGCACGCCCTGCTGCATGTGATCATGCTCGCAAATACCTTAATGAAGTGCAACAGGTAGGAAGTTTAGTTTCTTGTCCCAGTAAACACTCTTCTGCTCTGTTTGGTTAAATTCTTTGCATCATGAAGTGCAGAATGCAAGGTTGAAAGAGTGTCTTATGGGTGTATGCATAGATAGATAGATAGGTGAACAATAACCCCCCACCAAACCCCAATGTCAATTTGTTTGTCTTGCTTAGATCTGTTTTTAAGAAAAAGCCTTTTAATCACTCTTTACACCCAATATCATACATGGCATTTTAAGACCACAAATTCAAAGGGCATTTTGGTTCATTGCACATATATTTAGTTTAAGACCACAAAATTCAAGTCTTCTTTGTTTTCTTGAACTCCTTGTTCAGTCAAACTAAGACAAGCAAATTGAAATGGAGAGAGTATTTGTGTGTTTGTTTCCTAAAGGAAAATGACGAAATTAGTAGGTTTGAGAAAAATTACTAGGTTGCATCAGCACATCAAACTCTTAAGTTCGCATTGAAGATTTTCAAGGGGTGTGTGGAAAAATAAGCTGTATGCTTTGAGGCACTGTTTGAGGTGATGATAGCCATGGGTGTCTTCTAGATTTGTAGTGCAGAAGGCGTATTGATGAAATTGATATTAACCTGCTCACCCTGTATCTCAATGATTTCAAATTTGGTATTCTTTATTGCCTATGATCCTTGCAATTTACCTTTTACTCTTTTCTTGGATGCCTTCAGATTGTGCATGGATGGGAAACCAACAAATCGTGGCTTCCCAAGGGAAGAATAGACGAGGTACTCTTTTCAGCTGTTATGCATATATCTATTTTGATACAATAGAAGCTAAGACATCTACTCTTAATGTTCATTCCGGGAAGTTTAAGGGGGGTCATGTTTACAGGTTCTCAATGAAGCTGAGAAAGTGAAGAATTGGTTAAATCAGGAGGAGGCTGAACAGAAAGAGTAAGTTCTTTTTCCTTCTCATTTCTCTAGCCTTTTTCCTATTTTCATATGGTCAATATGTGTTCACTCTCTGTGTTATTGCCTCTCCCCTTTTGCTTTTCGTACTTACTCTGCTTGTTTCCGCTATCGCTTTTAAATTTATTCTGTGAATATAGCAAATAGTTTTCCTGTTGGAACATCGTGTTCATTAAATTATTGAGCCACTGAACTCCCAAAAGTGATACTGACCAATATACCGTCTGTAAAGAATAAATCTAGTGGATTTGTGTGTGTGATGAAGCATATACACTTCAATTTGAACATTTGCATTTGTATATACATGTGTTTGTGTATTCTTATTTCGTTCTGTATTTCATTCAACCGAACTAGGAGGGAGAAAGGTGGAACTTTGTAGTCTTTTCATTTAACATTTGCCCTATTCAATTGAGACTGTAAATCGAAGATGTACGGGGAGACTAGAAAAGATAAGAAAATGGGTGTTCTAAGACTGTTGTCTCCTGGGGCTTTTATACAATGACAAGGACGCATCACATGATGTGTGGGTCAGCTGCAGTTTGAACCCTATCATGGGGATGTGGCTGGAGCAGTGGCCCAGGCCACCTGGAGTTTTTGAATCTCTATTTCCAACTGAAGTTGGGCAAGAAGCCGACGGGAGATTTCTCGGATATCAGAAAAATTAAATCGATCAAAAATTAAAATCAAATGATGAAAAGAACAGCTTGAACATTGATTCTCTTTAATTGCTGAATTTTCATGTGCTTCCAGTCAGTTCTTGAGTTTGACAGCAAAAGTTTGAACAAAACACTCTGATTTCTAAAATGGCTAAGCCTAAGTTGCATGCAATAGTACCTAGAATTTCTGGTGGTGAAATAATATATCATTTGCTGGCTGGTTCTCCATGAAAAACTATGGTCCATATAGTAGACTACAAAAAGTTAAACAAAATAATTTTGGTTCTAAATTGGCTTAGCCCAAGTTGCACACACAGTAGTACCTAGAATTCTGGAGAAAATTATTT
>JAOTQJ010000099.1:13466381-13495859 GCA_025642045.1 Solanum sejunctum | reverse complement strand
CTGCCCTAATGTTGTTTCACTTAACAACAAGTTTTATTGTGCTATCTTAAGTGTGATTTTGATTGGGACTTGGGGGCTGATGGATCAAAAGCTATTGTCTCATGTCCTTTATGACTGCTTTGGTGATGTTCTTAGACTATTTTAAGGCTATTTTTATTCATAGATGTGTTAAGGATAATTTGGTTAAAGTCTGAATAGTTTTGAATTGTTGACGTCGAGATATAGGAAAATGGCGTAAGGTTGTGCTACCTGATTGCATGTCGTGTGAAGTTGGTGTGTGCTGTGAATTGTGAATTGTTTCTATCATGTTACGAACCTTAACTACGTTGTATACACCATGTATATGGAATAGGTAATAGACACATATGCTTAGGGGTGGAAGGGATGAAATAACGTTGTTGGGTCGGTGCTTACGGGTTGCTGCCTAAAGTTTATTTTTACATTAAATTGGACTGCCAAGAAGTGTTTATTAGTTGCTAATACTAGTGTTATTGCCTACTCTATTGTAGATAAATATTTGAAGGAAAAGGAGGTTACTCCGAGGTAATAACGAGGTCATATATCGAGGTATGTAAGGCTACTCGATTTCGTATTATTTGGCATGAAATCTACATTTTTCCTTGGCATATAAAGACACTTACCAACTCTGACACAACTATTCACCGTGTCTCCACTCTTTCAAATGTTCATATGCTCCCATACATAGTTGCCTTCAAATCTGAATACATATTTGGATACCAAGTTACATGGGTTCTTGTTACTAAATAAAGTTCACGAGTTGTTTCATCTCATACGCATTTCATTAGTTGTATAATGTACTCTTTTCATTATCATATTGCCTTGTATGATTATTTACATGTCATATGCTACACGTACAGTTCTACAGCTCCAATATTATGAACACCAAAAGAGTCATCTCAAAAGTAATTGAAAGATAAAATATTTTACTTATTGATGGGTGGTAACCCGAGGGGTGGAAGAATCACCTAGTCAGGGTCGATCTTATCACGGGGGTAGCTCAAGGGATGAAAAAAAAAGCCTAGCCAGGGCCGATCCCGATATAGATTTACCACTGATCAGCTGATCATTTGTATTGCATGTTGTGCACAGATTATACAGTAAAAGTAATAAAAAGAACATAAGGCACATGATCCCACAGTGTAACTAAAGGTGGTCTCTCATCCTACACCAGTGCATAGTTTTATTTGAGTTGTTACTTCATATGGAGTATTTTCTATCTTACATATTTGGTACGTTATCTCGTACTGACACCCCTTACGGGAGACTTGCATTTCATGCTGTAGGTACAGGTGCTAGTAGCGCTCCCTAGTAGGAGTACAGGATATCCAACTACTGTTACCAAGCTCATAGTTACTTCGGAGTTTTGTGTGTCTAGAGCTAATATTTTTGTATTGTATAGTTAGTCGAGGCGGGGCCTGTCGCGACCCTTATCAGATACTTTTCCTTATCTAGAGACTTTGTAGACTATGCAAATTAAAGTGTGGTCATGTCTCATACTTTAGACACCGTGGCCCCAACGGCCTAGCCATATGTATTTCCTTTTGACTTGTTATTACTGCTTACTTTCTTAAAGGTATGTTGAATAAAGAAATCCCTTATAATATATATAGAAAGCGCATGGATACAGGTTCGTTCTCCCGGGCCTTATCGGCAATTGGTGCCAGTCCGCCTTAATGGGACTTTGGGCTTGACAAGATCCCTCCATCTAAAGAACTTACAACAATTTTTCCTAAAATTGGTTATAACAAGGTGAATTTAATGGTAAATTAGAAAAAAAAGAAGTCTGTAATTCGAACATACGCGAGTTCGTGGATAGGACCAAAGTCTTCTAGCTGAATTATTCTTTGACCATGAAGTCTGCATTTGTAATAAGTCGCCATGTTTGCATCGCATTGTTACATGCAATATTGGATCACTCTTGTCATTACAAATGCGACTCAAGCTTGCATTTGACATTATAAGAATAGTCTCCCTAAAAAATTAATCACAACAACAGTGGAAACATTTGAACTCGAGCTTGCATCCAAAATTTTTTTCTACATTGGAAGCTTTAAAAGATATGTTGGTTCTCCTTCAATGAAGCGTTTTTGCTTCATTCAAAGAAACAAAAGTTTTGTTTCAATACAAGAAAAAATTAAAAAGAAAGGGGTTTAGTTCAACTTACATGGAATGTAGACAAATATGGAGCTTTGAAATCTTGAACTTTTTCTAGTAGTTGTGACCTTCGTAATTCTTCTTCCTCAACACCTATGAAAGAAACCTACACAGAAATGGAAAAAAAATTAAAAATAAAAGGCGTATGAAATGATTCAAACAAACTCAAATTTTATTTTCAATACAAAAAAAAAAGTTATGCTAACCTGAAATTTTGACTAATTGTAAACTAGAATAAATATAGGTTTTGTTATGAAGAGTTTTCTTCTTTGATCACTTGTGGAAGAAATTACATATAAATGGAAAAAAAAAACTAAAAATAAAAATTAGGCATATAAAATCATTCAAACAACTGAAATTCTTATTTGAGTGCAAAAAAATGTTAAACTTACCTGGAATATTGTAACCAAGAACTTGAGTAAAAATAAATTTTCTTCAATGAAGAGTTTAACTCAAAAGAGGGTCTAGAACAATAATAAAGACTACTCTCCTTGCTTCTAAATCTTAAACTAACCTTAAGTTTTGATTAATTGTGGCCAAGAACTTTGAGTAAAAATATTTTTCTTCAATAAAAATTTTTCACTTAGAATGGGAAGGGTTTGAAAAGAAGGTTGACGGACGAAAGCCCTTTGAAATTAAAATATAAATAATGTTAAAAAGTAACTTTTCAAAATGCTTTTTGTTGAAGAAAATTAAAAAAATGAAAATTAAAAAAGGGAAAATCGAGCTGGTGGCTCGACAATCCATAAAGGGCTTTTACTATTTGCACAGCTTTTAGGACTTGGTATTTTGGTAATTAAATTATTAATTTGGAATTTAAAAAAGGTTGCGTATTTGTTTGCAAAAAAATTGATATTTTCATGATTATTTCAAATAATATTATTTCATTTTGGCATAAACTTTCTGATGGACATGTTTGAAATTTTAGTCTATTTTTATATGTAGTTTAGTCATATATGCATGACTAAAGTGAAGATTTGAAAAACGTTAAATGGTTTTAAATAAGTTTGTTTGATTTATTGTGTTTTTAATGAATCGATGGTCGAGTTTTGTACTTTAGGACAAATAAAATTTATATTTTAGTTTTAAATTTATTTAAAGTAGATTTGAGTGCTGAATCATGCGTAAAATTATTGAAATTTGAAGAACAAATTATTATATTTTGTTCAGATGCACATTTGATATTTCTACTCATTTTTATAGGTTTTCAGTCATGTATGGCTAAGGTACAAACATAAATAAGAACATTAGTTTTGACCAAAAAGTGATTTTCAAATATACATGACTGAATTTTTAATCATTTATGCACCTTAGTAAAAAAATATTTGATCTTGGTAAGTCATACAAAGTATAAGATGAAAATTTTAATATTTGGCCTTTATAAAGCTATACTTTCAAACACATTTGACTTTTTAAGCGAAGTAGATAAAATTATCAGAAAAAAAATTATAAAGCGAATATTAATTAAATAGCGATCTAAAAAAATATTTATGCATTTAGTCTGCAAAGCCCACTACCTGGCAATTAATGTTATGATGGAGTGGCGCAACACTGACATTGGCTGTAGCGAATACAAAAAAAGATAAAAGATAGATTGAAAAAGTTTTGGAGAAAACTGATTAAAAAGAAAATAACACTCTTATAGTTTAGTGAAGACATGATTCCAGATAAGAAAATATAGAGGTTGAAATTTAGGGTAGAAGATTAATAGAAAGTCGAGCATGTTTTTCTTTTACAGTTTTATTATAGTATTACTCTCCTACTATGTCATTCTTCAATTGTAGTATTATATATATATTTTTTTATTTCAATAATTGCATTATTTAATGTTATTGTTCTCTTCTTCCTCATTTTTACTTTGGATACATGTTTGGTGTGCTTTACTTGAGTTGGGGGACTTTTAGAAACAAATACTCTATCTTTTCTAGTAGAGATCAAATTGCATACACACCAACTTCTTTAGATCTCACTTGTGAGATTACCTAAATTTTTTATTGTTTTTTATCGTTATTGTTATTGTAGTGCCTTGAGGAGCCTGGTTAGAAACTTGTATACAAATGTAAATATAAATATTTTCTACATCTCAATTTGTTTGTCTGACCTTGACTTAATATAGAGTTTTAGAAAATAAATATTAATGCTTTTGCATCAAAATGTGTAGAATGCACTAAAAATATCTTTTAATCTATTGGTCTTTGACATATTAAGGAAAAATTAAAATAAAAAAATTATCAAATAAAAAAATATAAAATAAATTAAAAAAATAAAATAAACAAATCAAAACAAATTTAGTATTAGATTAACAAACTTGTATGTCAATATTAGACTTTGAGTGATATAGTTATGAACTTGTGAGGAGATGAAGGAAATAAGAAATGACAATAGCTATCTACTTAGAATTAAGGAGAATTTAACTTTGGCACTCTGAAGGTAGAAAGATAAAAAGTTTTCGATTTGAGCATTTTTATTTTAAGATATATTTGTTATTTTTAAAATTTATTTACAGTTTAATCAGTTTTGGCAAATTTTATTTTCTGTATTTAAAGTTTTAAACCTCAAACTTCTAGTTTAAAGTTTTAAACTTCAAACTCAAAGGCCTAAAGTTTGAAACTTCATCCCCATGATGGTCTGAAGTTGATTCCAAGACTTTTGAATATTAAAAAAATTTGTAATATTTCAACTATTTGTACACTTTCTCTCCTTTTTTTTTTTTCGGAAACTAGTTTTCAACACGTGCATTGCACGTGAGTATGTAGCAGCTTATACATGTAATTTTTTTTATATAAATATTATCAAAATATGAATGGGAGGAAAAAACTCAGACTGATAATTGATTTTCATATATGTTAAAAAGCAATGTTTTAGTTAAACTTGAAATGAATGAGTAAGACAACAATTGTATTTTGAATCTAACTGATGAGACAATCTGACTTTCTATATCGTTGGTTCAGTATATCAAGATACAAACAAAAATCTTTACTAAAGTATAGTAACATTATATTGTATTTAATTTACATAAATAGAGTTATTAGACATAAGCCTTCAAATGATATATATGTATCGGAATAATAAATTTATCATAATCTTATTCAAAATAAAATAAATTCTTATTATCTGTAGCTATTCATGTGCCTTTAGGCACATCTAGTGCAACTTGAAAGACAAACTTTACGTCCTCTAATAAACACAAACTTATAAAGATGAAAATAATAATTAAAAACCTACTCTTAATGTGCCAATAAGGAGTTCTAAAGATCGAGAGATAATCCAAGAAATAAGGATACTTCATCTAATAATAATATAATAACCCATTAGTTTTTGGAAAGTAAATACAATTATCAACGATGTGGAAGCAGTAATCAAGATAAAATATTAACAATTAAACATTAGCTAACCGATGATAAATGTTATTTCTAATCGAACAAAATCTACAGGAATTACATTTTGACTAATATGTATGAAAATATCATAACAATAAAAATGTTTCTTAAATGGTAAGTCTCAATTAGAGAATTGCATAGCTAAAAACGAAAGGTGGTAAGAAAATAAAAAATAAAACATGCCGATAAATTAAGTGAGATCCATTGAAATTTAAGAGGAATGACATATGAGCAGGGAAATAATTACAATGATATACATACCTGGAAAAAATGTATATGAGAGAATTAATACATAAAAGACATTTTTATTCTGGATGTTTATGGATAACCGTTAAAAATGTAAGAGGTTGTGACGAGAAGTTAATAATGCAATTTACCTCCTCCTTACTGGAAAACAATTTATGTTTCTCTTGTAGTTATAAAACAATTAAATAAATAACTTTGGGCTAAAGAGGTGTAACATGTGATATGAATAGTAGGAAAAAAAATAATACTTCATCACTATTTGAAAGTAAAAAAGGCAGAATTTTTAGACACAAAAAGGAAATAAAAAACAACAAAGAATTGAGGAAAAAGATTAATAAGGATAGTAAATGTGCAGCGTTAACATGAAGACTATTTAGCTTCTAAAAAGTAATAAAAAAAAAAACTGTCAACTTTCATTCACGACCATTTAGGTGATTTTAATATTATTATTTAAACTAATACTTAAACATTGGGGTAGTTAAAATATTATTGTTTAATATTTAATGAAATATTTTAATACATTTGTACATTTAATAGCAAGGAGGTTATGAAAAAGAAAGAACCAAGAATTAAGAATAACTTAATAACTAATATCAAATAAGAGTAGTAATTATGAATATAAAGAGGTGTGAGTTATGAAAATGACTTTTTAAAGTTAAATAATTTTTTTAAAAAATGATATATATAGATTAAAAAAGAAAAATAATAACAAATATAATTCTTGACAGAAAGATATACTACTTCATATACATATATTATTATTGTTATTATTATAGATCAAATTATTCATATGAGAAACTACTAGAGGAGTAATTGAAGGTTAAAATGAGTGGCCCCTCCTTTATTGTTAATTTCAAATTCATTGAATTAATATGTGGATTATAACACGATGCATACCTAATTAATTAGCATAACCTACAATCAATATTATTATTTTAATATTAAATTAATTAGGTATTTAATTTATAAGTATAGGGGTAAAATGATAATTCAACTTTTCATTTTAGACGTTCTCACTTTTAGTAATTAATAATAAATGACACATTCTCTAGAAGAAATTACATAAATTACAACTATAATTTTACAAATGAAGTCTTGACATAAATTGATGCCTGAGAATCTCTAGTCATAACTCATAAATGCAAGCTCTTTTACTATATAGTAGGTGGGATGAGTAGCAGTTAGATTAAATGAAGAAACACAAATTCATTGGTCTTTGAATTTTAAAACAAAACAAAGATGCCATAGAATCAACTGTGAATATTTCCATTTCCCAGCAAATTTCTTGCCACTTTATGTTTTCATGTATACACTGTTATCCAATATTCCAATAAAACATGAGAATTAAATTGCCTATTGATGAACAAGAATATGTGAAGCCAGACTAAAATTATTTGTAGGTATACATACATCTGGCAAACTGTAAAGCTATAACAAAATGAGATTTGATATCTGATATTGACAAGGAGTTGTGATATCTGATATCTGTTTCCTCGACGCGTTAAGGTTCTCTGCAGAACCTAGTTAGCAACACCGGCTTGACTTAGTTGTAACCATTTCTGTGTACCTTTTGCCATCTCCATGCTATTGCTAAACTCTCCTCAAGTGAATATCTCGCAATCCAGTTCAGTTCACGTCTAATTTTAGAAGGATCACTGTAGACTTCAGCGTAGTCTCCTGGACGTCTACTAAGGTAATCGATCCTAATGTCAACTCCTGTTGCCTTTTTACAAGCTTCCACAAATTGTTTCACTGAACTACCTGCAATGACAAGGAGTACTTGACCATCAAAATCATTTCTCACGTATCGATAAAACAAGAAATTTGTTTAGTAGTAGAAAGTAACCACCGTTTCCAGTCCCGACATTGTAGATGCCAACTTTGCTAGGTTTTGCATGCTCGAGAGCTTTAACATGAGCGTCAATTAGGTCAGTCACATCGATATAGTCTCTTACACAAGTGCCATCAGGTGTGCTGTAATCTACCCCTCTTATCTGCAATGACCGTATAAGAATAAAGATCTTTAGTTTAACGTTCCGTTTAGACATAAACAAGCTGCCTGTTTTGGAAAATGCAGACTACGAGATAACCTTCAATCCTGGAATTATGCCCCTGGCTGCATCAAAACAAGCACCAGATATCCGACCTTGCTCACGTAATTCTGGGCGTGGAACTTCTCCTAACCTTCCTTCAGGATCCGAGCCAATCACATTGAAGTATCTGAATAGTGTATTGTTAGAACATCAGATACTTGCATCGATAAATGTACATGTACAAAGAGATGAAATAGACCTAGGATCACCGGTACATGAAACTCTGAAGCTGCAAATACTATTACTCATATCATGAATTATTTAGCATTATATGAAAGATGAGTTTGGACATTGCTCGAGTTGGTGAACCGAAACCATTCCTATAGTGATAATGCATTTAATTCAATCATCAAAAGGAACTTCATTGCTAAGGATCATCTGATGGTCCCTTTTCAAGATAACGAAAAAGTAAAGCACAAACCTTAAAATCATGACAGCCATATCTGATGTCTTTGAGAAGTCCAGTATAATATCTTCAGCCATTTTCTTTGCTTTTCCATATGGATTAATTGGGAGCTGTTTGTATTCACAGTTAAATAGTAGAATCAGTAACTACAACAACAATGATAACCTATTCCAGACATCGGTAGATATAAAAGGAACAAACTGATGTTCCTCTACGACGTAGAGAATTCTTTTTTTCTAATTGATTCAGACTACCGATGAAGCATCCATATAACTACTGAAGTTTGTAACAAAATAAAAATTAGTGTTACTGACTTGCTGAGTCACTTCTGTAATAGGCATTTTCTCGGGCTCTCCATATGTTGCACAGGTACTTGAATAGATTAGTGTCTTTACACCATGTGCTGCCATTGCCTTAACTAGAAGCAGAGTATTTGATGTGATGTTATGATAGTACCTGCAAAGTACCCGAAGAGAATTACAAGAAAAGTTTATTTATGACTTATGAATATGGTTGTCTACCAGGATCCGCATTTTCCTAAAAGAAATGTTAACGTTATCATTCTCAAGTAGCTAGAAGATGCATCGAACTGAATGACTAATCAACAGAGTTGGAGGTTCATAATTCGAAAAGTACCTAAGCGGTTCTTGAGTACTTTCACCAACATATGCAACAGCTGCAAAATGCATCACAGCATCAAATGCATTTTGTGAAAAAATCTTGTTAACCTGAGTTGTTGGTTAAGGATCAAAAGTCCTGGCGATAATTAAAGCAATATGCAAAGCTCTACATAGAGACGTAAAGTGGGGATAAGCCGTGAAGCTAAAACACAAAAGAAAAGAAATTATCCAAGGATACAGCAGCAGCATCTCCCAGATCAGCATAAATAAACTGAAGTCGCCCTGGTTCAGGGAAAAGTTCCTGGAGAACTTTTACAGCGCCCATATTTCCACGGGAAAGATTGTCCTATCAGAAAGAAAAAAAGCCCCATGATTATGACAGAATGTCCAAAATCTGATTCATGAACGGAGTCTGAAATGAAAGAAGGGGCATACCACTATAGTCACACGATAAGAATCCTTAAGGAGACGAAGGGAAGCATGAGAACCTATATATCCAGCACCTCCAGTCACTAGCACATGAGTTACACCTGGTTCGTGTTGAGAGAACTGAAAAGAACAAATTTGTATTGCCTATTACCAACATATTCTTAAAACATATATCGCAAGTCTAGACAGTAAAATAGTTGTCCATAGTGAAGTAAAATACTATAAGACATATGATCTAATTATCAGTCAGACAATCACCTTGACGGAGGTACTAAAACTCGATGAATCTCTGAATATAAACAAACAAATTGCGGCAATGCCAGCAAGCAAAAGCAGTCTCCTAGAAGTGCTGCTCCTTCTCTTCAACTCCACAAAATCCATATCTGAAAATTAATGTGCAAATATCTTTAGTTATCGGTGTTTCAATTCATTTCTCTGATGTACATTTTAACTAAATTTTTCAGCATTTCACGGCGTCACAACTCAAAGATACTCAGAAATTCTAGCTAATGGAAACTTAAGTCTAAACACCAAATAAATTGCTTTTATGAGAATCCATAAGACATTGAATTCTGGCGATGAGAACTTCCCATACATAATCCTGACTACTAAAATAAAGATCATCAACCTCATGAACATGATTTACACACAAAAAAGTATTCCCTTGCACAGGAAGGACATACCTCAAGGGGCACCAATCTCTCCTATCTGATAGAAACCGACGTATGGATAGAAAGAAAAAGTCAACAGGGCATGAGCTAAGGCGGTTCATCTGAACCCTCTTCTACACAAAATTACACCAGTCAAAATTATTTTTATGTATATAGTAGACACTAAATCCCCTTAGCTTTTCGAGCATTTATTTCTGAAAATCCTGGCTCCGCCCCCAGAAAGTCAATATACTTTTATTGCAAAATCAGGTTCAATTATGATATAAACGTATTCAAAGCACCTAACTCCAACCTAAAAACTATCCATCTAAAAAGACAAAAATTACAGCACACAAGTAGTTTGTATTCTGGAAAAGATCCTGATGCAGAATATGAACATGTATAAATTAAGCTACGTTAACAACATTTTTGAACCTTTTACGAATCAAAAGACAACTTCTTTAATTAATCAGAAATTGATTTAAACAACACAAATTTTTCCTAACAAAGAAATAAAGCTTTTGCCAACAGACTAAATAAGTAAAATCCAGAAAGATTAAAAGAAGTTGTAGCCATGTATAATCACATGCAAAATCTATTCAACATAACGAAATTAAGGTAAATTACCTGAAAGCAAAGAGGAAAGAGAAAAGAGTTTGTCCTTAAGCCAAAACTGATGGTGTGTTATATTAATCTAATTAATATTTAATGTTATAAATAAATGCTAAGGAAAGGGAAGAAATTTAGTGCATGTAAAGACGAAGAAGAAGTCAAATATAGATTTATAAAATCTGAGAAATATTGCAGTGGAAGAAAAGTGGACCATGTTCTTCACACTAATTAAACACCCACAAAACTCTTCAATAATTATTATATTATAAATAATTAAATTATGTTACACTACACCTCATTAAAAATTACTTTTCTTTTTAACGTTAATTGATGATTCCCCTTTTTCTTCTGCTAACTATGTGAAAAATGTCCTGGTCTATAGGAGACTCTTCACGAAAAGTTTCATTTTCTTACTTGTTGAATTTTCCTTTTTATATATGTTATTATTATTATTGGAACAAGTTTAGTTAGTTGAGTCATTTGGAGTCAGTTAGAGGTTGTTAGAGAATATCAGTGAGTTAGTTAGAAGAGTAACAGTAAGTCGGTTAGAGGGGCAACTTGGTTATTCTAATATCTGAGTTTTGAGAGTATATAACATGTAAGAAGCACCACTTGATGGAACACACAACAGATTAATCAATACAATTGCTCCTTCTTCTAAAATGTAGATCTGAAGTCCATCACTGCATTTTCTTCACTGCTCAATTTGATTTTCTCATGGTATCAAAGCAGGTTCATGAACTGCTTATTCCTGTAAACTAAGCTGCAAAGTAGATCGCAAATAGCAGCAAATCAAAGTGATCAAGTCACGTCTTCAACACCAGTGACAGCTAGAACATTAGATTTTCACCATCCTCTGTTCCTGCATCCATCAGATACGCTGGGTTTGACATTGATAGGAATCAAGCTCACTGGTCAAAAAAATTATACTCTGTGGAGTAAATCAATGTGTATGGTTCTATTAGGCGAGAACAAACTAGGTTTCGTAGATGAAAGACGTACCAAAAATCAGTTCAATGGAAGCTTGGCTAGCATGTGGGAAAGGTGTAATGTGATTATGTTGTCGTGGATTGGAGCTACTGTATCACTAGAGTTGGTTCCAAGAGTTCTGTATGCTTTAGATTCAAAAACAGTTTGGGATGAATTTAAGTAACGATTTGACAAATCCAATCTCACCATGATCTATCAGCTATGGAAGGATATTGCATCACTAACTCAAGGTACAAGTTCAGTTACGATCTACTTTTCAAAAATAAAGGATTATTGGGATGAAATAGATGCCTTAACTACCTGTAATTGTGAAACATCTAGACCTTCAATTGAGTTGTTAAGGAAGCAACGATTACTGCAGTTCATAATGGGATTAAATGAAAGCTTTAGTTATGTAAAAGGTGAAATATTGCTTAAGACTTTTGTGTTAATTGTAAATCAAGCATATGCTCTAGTAATCCAAGAGAAGAGTAAAAGAGGTTTGGGAGTAAATAGATGGAAGTAGAAATTCCATGATTATGATGGCAGGAAGGGACCAGAGGCTCAGTGATGATTCTTCAAACCAGAGATTCAGTGCAGCTCCTAGCATACATCAGCAACAGAAAAATCAAAATCACAACTACAAGCCTAGAAAGCCACCAGTACCATTTAGGACTATTTGTGATCATTGTGGATACAAGGGACACTTGAAAAAGAACTATTACAGACTGGTTGGGTATCCACCTAATTTTCAAAGCAAGAGAAGGCCAGGACCTACAAGTGCACCTCCTAAACCTTATGCAACCAGCAATGCAGTTGAGGCAAAGAGATTAAATGATGTGAAGAACCAGAGAAGGTATATCTTTGAAGAACATTATTAGGAGTTGTTGGCACTGGGAAACAAAGCTAGTAGTTCAAGTGATTTCCAAGCCCATATGTCAGGTATTCTTACACTATTATTCAATATTTTTTCAAATATATGGATAATTGATTCAGGAGCATCACATCATATCACATTTAATAGAGAATGTCTGGATAAGGTTTTTAAAACCACTAGTTCGAACTATGGTTGTGTTTAAATTCCTAATGGTGGGAGATGTGAGGTGAAACATACTGGAAAGTTATACATTGAAGAATGTACTTCTAGTACCAGACTTCAAGTTTAATTTTTTTTCCATTTCAAAGCTGACTAGAGATCTATGTTGTTCAGTCTTTTTTTATCCAAAATTTTATGTTTTCTAGGACCTTTACACTGGCAGGATCTTGGGGACTGATAAAGAAGACAATGGACTTTATTTATTGAAGAATGAACCAGCAATAACCTGTCTGGCAGGATCAAAGATTCAGGAAGGAAAGGATACTAATATTTGGCACATGAGATTGGGTCATCCATCAAATGGTGTCTTGGATCTCATATCAACAACTAGAACAAATAACAAGAAGCATGAGCCTTGTTAAATATGCCCTTTAGTTAAACAAACTCGACTCAAATTTCCTAGTAGTGATAGTTATTCTATTGCTATAATTCAGCTTGTACATACAGATGTTAGGGGCCTTTACAGTGTTCCCACATATGACAAGAAGCATTACTTCGTACTATAGTTGATGATCATAGTAGATATACTTGGGTATGTTTGATACAATATAAGTCTGAAGTCATTGTTGTTTTGAAAGATTTCTTAATGAAAGTACAAAACCAATTTGGTGTTATAGTAAAGGTCTTGAGATCAGATAATGGGAAGGAGCTTATTAATTCTCAATGTTCAGAATTGTTCTCTTCATTAGGCATTGTCTATCAAAGTTTATGTGCATATACACCCCAACAAAATGGGGTGGTTGAGAGAAAACATAGACATATTTTAGAGGTGGCTAGATCCCTTAAGTTATAGAATTTAATGCCAACAGATTTTGGGGAGATTGTGTTAGGACTGTTGTCTATCTAATTAATAAGTTGCCCTCTCCAGTGTTACAAAGGAAGACTCCTTATGAGATGAACCACCAGTATATGATCATTTGAAGGTATTTGGATAATTATGTTTTTCTTTCACTTTACCTAAAGGGACTAAGTTTGATGCTAGAGCCAGAAGAACTGTTCTGATTGGCTATTCAGAAACACAAAAGGGTTATAAGTTGGTTGATTTGGAGTCTGGTATCTGCATAGTGAGTAGGGATGTCATATTTAGAGAAGACACTTTTCCTTTTAAAGGTATACAAGGTGAAGATATGAATGTGTTCAGTGTGCCTTTGCCAGAAGCAGTCACTACTGCATCAGATCCATTAGTGCACTTCCCTCAACTCTTACTGACCGATATGACTACTGCACATGATGACATTCTAATTGGATCACAAAACACTAAAACAGATCACATTAAGGAGTAAAGTTCAGTGCTTGAGAATCATGTTGACCCTCCTGAATCTCAAATGGAAGTTATACCACTTAGAAAGACTGGAAGGAATATTAATCCTCCTATTTGGATGAAAGATTATGTATCAGCAAAGAAGTCTGCATCTTCTTCTTTATATTCCACAGACAAGTTCTCTCTTATGACAAACTATCAAATGCTTTAATGGCTTCTGTACATTCCTTTTCAACTCATGTTGAACCAAAAAATTTCAAAGAAGCAGCTTCTGAACAGAATTAGGTACATGCAATGCAATTGGAGATACAAGTATTAGAAGACAATCATACATGGGACCTAGTTCTTTTACCTGTTGGTAAGCATGTTATTGGTTCAAAATAGGTGTACAAAATCAAGTTTAAGGCCAATGGTGATATTAAGAGGTACAAGGTTAGGCTGGTGGCAAAAGGGTACAGCCAATTAAAAGGACTAGACTACCATGACACCTTTTCACCAGTGGCCAAGATGGTCACTGTGAAAACTGTTATTGGTATTGCAGCTGTTAAGGATTAGGAATTGTTCCACATGAATATGAATAATATATTCCTTCAGGAGATTTTATGAAGATGTATACATGGAATTGCCTCAAGGATTTCATAAGCAAGGGGAATCATTAGTATGTAAGCTCAAGAGGTCCCAATATGGCCTTAAAAAAGCATCAAGGCAGTGGAATATTAAACTCACTGATGCACTCATCAAAGGAGGATACTCCTAAAGTTCTTATGATCATTCTTTGTTTATCAATGTGTCAGGTTCAGACATTGTTGTGATACTTGTATATGTGGATGATTTGCTCATCACAGGAAGTAACCTCACCTTGATTCAACTTGCCAAAGGCACCTTGAACAACATATTTAAGGTGAAGGATCTGGGACAATTGAAGTATTTTTTGGACATTGAAATACTATGATCACAGAAAGGGAAATTGTTGAACCAGAGAAAGTATACTTTAGAACTCATTTCAGAAGTTGGGCTGAGTGGTAGTAAGCCTGCAATCACCCCATTAGAGATGAACAAAAAGCTCAACACAATGGAATATGATGCAGCAGCAGGTGTTTCGAATGATCCTTAGTTGGAAGACATATTGAGCTATGAAAAGCTAATTGGGAAGTTGCTATATTTGACCATAATTAGACCTGATATTTATTTTGTAGTTCAGTTGCTCAGTCAGTTCATGTAGAGGCCTAAGCACTCCCATATAGATAGTGGTTTGAGGATAGTGAGATATTTAAAAAGGGCTCCTGGTTTGGGAATTTTTCTGCCACCTGGAGATATCACCACTATGACTGCTTACTGTGATATTGATTGGGGTGCTTGTCCAAACACTAGAAGGTCGATTATAAGGTATGTTGTTATGCTTGGTTCTTCATTGGTGTCCTGGAAGTCCAAGAAACAACACACAATCAGTAGCAGCTCTGCAGAAACTGAGTATAGGAGTATGGCTAATGTAAATGCTGAGATCATTTAGTTGACAGGTCTGCTTAAGGAGCTTGAAGTGGTTCTATCCTCCCCTGTGAAGCTATTTTGTTACAATAAGGCTGCTTTTCACATAGCCAACAATCCTATTTTTCATGAACGCACTAAGCATATAAAGATTGACTGTTATTTTATTTGAGAAAGGATCAAATCAGGCCTACTTCAACCTACTCATGTTTCCACAACTATGTAGCTTGCTGATCTGCTAACGAAGGGACTCACTGGTGCTCAACACCATTCTTTATTATCCAAGCTCGGAGTGTTTGATGTGTTTCATCCTACAGCTTGAGGGGGAGTATTGGAACAAGTTCAGTTAGTTGAGTCATTTGGAATCGGTTAGAGGTTGTTAGAGAATGTCGGTGGTTAGAAGAGTAACAATAAGTCGGTTAGAGGGGCAACTTGGTTATTGTAATATCTGAGTTCTGAGAGTAACATGTAAGAAGCACCACTTGATGGAACACACAGCAGATTAATCAATACAATTGCTCCTTCTTCTAAAACGTAGATTTGAAGTCCATTACTGCATTTTCTTCACTTCTCAATTTGATTTTCTCAATTATTATTAATTATTCCACTTTCTATCTTGCATAAAATAATTCATAGATTAGTTATGAAAATTTTGAAATATTAACTCACTTAACTAATTCATGTATAAATTTAAAGGAAATCTAAATATTATACAAGATAGAAGGTGGAGCAACCAATACATGACTAAGGACGTATTTGAATTAAATTTTTTAAGTGACTTATAAATTAAAAATCAAAAGGATAATAAGTCATGAAACTTGTCTGTTTTTTTTTTTTTAAAAAAAATCTACTTTAAAAAAGTGCTTACAAGTAATTTTGTGTTATTCACACACTTTCAAAATGAAACAAAAAAAAAACTTAAAAGTCAAAATTACAAAAATTAAATCAATCCAAATACCCACTAAGTAATCCTGGATAGCTTAAAACTTGCACAAAATAATACATAGATTCCCACACTTAATTCTTACATTGCAAACCATACTTGCATGAATTTAATCAGTTACAATAACCGACTCCTTAAAAGTATTATTTTTGTTTTAATTTATTTGTCCTATTTTGATTTGACACGAAGTCTAAGAAAATAAAAAGACTTTTGATCATAAGCTAAAAAAATATCAAATATATCAAAATATTTTTTAATCTTATTATCTTAAACATGTAGGTGAAAAAAAATTATCTAGTCCTTCTACTTAGGGGTTTTGAGCTGAGGGTTTTAGGAAACAGCATCTCTACTTCTATGAGATAGCGGTAAGGTTTGCGTACAATTTACCCTCCCCAGACCCCACTTGTGGGATATCACTGGGTATGTTGTTGTTGTTGTTGTAAATGAAAAATTAAAATTAAAGAGGCGTTAAAAAAATATTTAACTTTCTCTCCATTATAATAAAGAATTCCAAATTCTTATTTTATTTAATACAAAATCCTACATTTATTTATAGTTTGAATGAATACATAAAATGATTGTTTTTAAAAAAATTATGTTTTTTTTATAAATCTTCTCTGCATTTTTTTCCAACTAATTTCTTGTGAAGGTTGTCATTTAATTAAAATAACATTTGTAATGAATTATATATAAAACTAATTTCATGGTTTGACATGAAACATTTCAAAGTCAATATAATGGGGGAAGCTCAAGGGTTTTCTATTTTCCTCTCCTAGAGTGAAAGTAAAATTTTTTGTGGTTTTTATTGTTCGTCCTTTTTTAGTAAAAATATTTTTATGGTTGTTAATTTCTATCAAACGTGAAAATTTTATTAATTACTCATTTCTTCATTTTATTTTTAGTTTTCATTATAAGATTTTGTACAATCTTTAAGAAAACATTATTTAGAAATGTAGTTTAATTAATATATCCCTTATTAATTTTTTAGTTTTTAAGTTATTTACATTCTCTTAATTCTAGAATAATTAATATTAAAAGTAAAGTCATAAAATAATTATCTCTTCCTTGATTTTTTTAATTGATAAATATTTAATAATAATTAATTGATAAATATTTAATAATAATTATATTTAGAATATGTGATGATTAAAAAGAATGGTGGGAGTACCTAGGCTCTTATGAAGATAAAGAATAAGAAAGAGTTTGAGAAAATAAGAGCAGATAGTTGGTCTGCATTTTATTTTGTATTATAAATTTTGTACATATTAACGATAAATATGAGAGTTCTTATCTATTATATATTCTAAAAAAGAGTAATTTTTTGTTGCAAACTGTAAGCTACAAATTGAATTCAAGAAAAACTATAATATTTAAATTTAAATCGATGATGGACTTTAATAACTCTTATTTATTTTGAATTTTAAGAACAGAACAATCAAAATAGATACCTAATTACCCCCAAACTACCACTGTTTATAATCTTTTATGGAAATATCCTAGGCGAAATAGTAAGTGGATTTAAAAGGATATTTAAAAAAAAAAAAGCAACAAAATTTTGTGTAGAAAGAAAATATCATGGTCAAGGATGACATAGAGTGGTTAGGTAGACTGTTCAATGTTATCATAAAGATTGTCAAGATGCCCATAAATAGAGAAGGAGTACAATGGCTCCATTGCACAAGAATAAGGGTGATATTCAAAATTGTAACAATTACACGGGTATCAAGTTGTTAAGCCACACTAAAAACGTTTGAGAGAGAGTGGTGGTGATGAGGATGAGCAATGGAGTATCTATTTTAGAGAATCAATTTGGATTCATGTCGGGGCACTCAACTGTTGAAGCAATTCATCTTGTTCAAAAATTAATGGAGAAATATAGGGCAAGAAAGAAGGACCTTCTTATGGTGTTCATTGATCTCGAGAAGGCCTATGACAAAGTTCCGAGGGATGTCCTATGGAGGTGACTAGAGGTGAAAGGTGTTCCAATGGTGTATATTAGGGTAATAAAAAATATGTAAGATGGAGCCAAAACTCAGGTAAGAACAGCAGGAGGAGACTCAGAGTATTTTCCTGTTGATATAGAACTTATTCAAGGATCTATATTGAGCCCTTTTCTGTTTGCCTTAGTGATGAATGAGCTGACACGGTCAATTTTGCAGAATGGCATGGTACTAATTGATAAGACTTGGGCTAAATTTAATGATAAATTAGAGGTTTGGAGACACGTTTTGAAATCCAAAGGGTTCAAACTGAGCAGGACTAAAACAAATTACTTGGAGTGCAAATTCAGTGTTGCAAAGGATGAAGCCAATATTGATGTGAAGCTTGCCACTCAACCTATTCCCAAGAGAGAAAACTTTAAATATCCTAGGTCCATCATCCAGAGTAGTGGCGATATCAACGATGATGTCACACACCGTATTGGGGCAGTATGGACGAAATGGAGGCTTGCCTCTAGAGTATTGTATGATAAGAAGATACCACCTAAACTCAAAGGTAAGTTTTACAGGATGGTGGTTAGACGGTCTTTATTGTATGAGGTGGAGTGTTGGCCAACCAAAAACTCACATGTTCAGAAGATGTAGGTCGTAGAGATAAAAATATTGAGATGGATGTGTGGGCATATCAGGAGTAATAAGATTAGGAATGAGACCATTCGAGAGAAGCTAGAGGTGGCCCCTAGAGCTGCCAAGATGAGGGAAGTGAGATTGTGATGGTTTGGACACGTGTAGAGAAGGAGTACCGATGCTCCTCTTAGGAGGTGCGAGATATTGGATTTAAGAGTTACACGGAGGAATAGAGGTAGAACGAAGAAGTATTGGGGGAGATGATCAGACAAGATATGGTGAAACTTGATCTCACCAAGGATATAACCTTAGATAGGAAGGAGTGAAGGTCGCCAATTAGAGTAGCAAACTAATAGATTAGTAGGGTTAGGTTAATGTTTGGCCTTGGGTATAGTAGGGTAGTAGGGTTAGGTTAATGTCTGGCCTTGGGGTATAGTAGGGTAGTAGGATTTGTCGCGTCTTTATATCTTGTGTTGTCATTATCTGTCTTATATATGTTAATTGTCTCGTATTTACATATTATCATGCGTTTTTCGTTATTAGTCGTTCTTTCTATTTTCTTTTCTTTTTTTTCATATGTAGTTTATTCAGTTTATGGGTTTTTGAGACGAGAGTTTCCAGGAAATAACCGTTCTACCTCTATGATGTAGTGGTAAGGTCTGCATACATTCTACCCTTCCTAGACCCCAATTGTGGAATTCGATTGTGTATATTGTTGTTGTTTTAATCTTTTTTTCGATACTAGTTTAGCCTACGTGCTTTGCACGTATGTGTCATGGCAATTTAAAAATTATAGATAAATACTACTTTTCATTAAAATAAATACAATATTCATATAAACAAAATTAAATAAATATGATTAATTTGATACAGTAGTTTAATCTATTATGAACTAGCAAAGATGAGAAAATTAATTTAATTATTTATAATATAGAGATATTTTAATAGCTTAAGAATAGATAAAGTAATAATTTGAAGTTGAATAACTAGAAGTTAAATTAACTGATTAAAATTTAATTTTGAAAGACTGTTAAATATAAAAGGAGTAGTTTAATATTTCAACATAATTTTAGTTACTCTTTTTCTTTTTAAATTTATTATATTACATACTTTTATTAACAAAATATTTGATAATGAAAATCCTAGTTAATTTCAAATTCCTGAATATTAGAAAAATAATAATATTTTTTCTTTTTTCCTTCGTAGCCTAGAAAATTTTCATATAGAATAATTCTAAATCAAGAGTGAATTGTAAATATAAAGAAATTATAATTCAAAAGTGAATCTTGGAACTAAACAAATAAAAATAAAGTAATAAATTAAGAAAAAATAGTAAAAGACGATTTTTTCTAAAGCAGGTTATTTTAATGAAGAGTACAAAGTTCAAACAATATTCGTAAGGACCTTCACGCTTTTAATATAATATAGATTTGTGCTTTCAATCCATAATATAGATAAACTTTGATTTATCATTGTATTATGTTATTAAACACATATTCCTTTTATTTTATTTTAATTGTCATTTTAGTTTATTTCACGCCTATTAAAATAAATAATAAATACAAAGTATAATTTATAACTATCTATTAATTATTTTTTGAGAATCGAATAATATTTAAAAAGTCTACTTCTTTCACCTGAGAGTGTAATTAAAATTAATTGTCAACTTTAATCTTGAATTTCTAAAGTGATAAAAAAATTTTAGCTAAAGCGGCAATACAATGGGATAAAGGGATTATAGTTTTCAATTTATTAAAATGTGCAATTTTGATCCCTGTACTTTGTGTATTCAAATTTTTCTAAGAATTATTAATAATTGCAATATTTAATTACCCATGTGTCATGTCAAATTTTGAGTATTAATCTATTTGAGAAGTAATATAATTTTAAAAGTAGTTTGAACAAAACACACTTATTTTTATAAAAGAATTTAACAAGTACACATTTTAATAATTAAAAATTCAACGTACTTAATCATGTATCACAAGGATCAAATCAAAGTTCATCAATAAGAAACGAATTAAAAGTTCTATAATCCTTTTTAACAAAATCTAAAAAAAAAGAATTATTCAGTCTAAATTTTAACTAGTGAATTTTGTAACTTTATTTAATCAAAAATAAAATGATCCCTTCAAACTCAAATATTTGAATAGGCTGTCAAAGTTGAATATTCATATTTAGAAATTTTGAATAATAATTTTTTCATGCAAAACAAATATTCTTAATCAGTTGATATGACTTATAACCTCTCTCTTCTTGGAGGGTTGGCATAGCTAATATTTTGTACCAGCAAGTTGGTTAAATAAAGAAAACAAAATTTGACATGTAAACTATTCTATTCTATTAAATTAAATATGATAGAAACTAAGGAACTATCAACAAATGACTCATATAAAGTGGGTGTTTGGCTACATAGTATTGTCAAATTTAGAGTTTGTCTTTCGTGATAAATATAAAAAATACACTTTATAGCTAGAGTGGACTATACATTTATAAATAAACTTAACACTAGAATCAATTACTTTATTAAATATTATAATTATAAAAATATATACTTTGATAATTGATTCTAGTTAAGTTTATTTATAAATGTATAGTTCACTCTATATAGTCTACATATATACCCTATACCTATAGGTATAAAATGTATAAAGTGTATTTTCTCAGTGTATCACCTCCACCTACTAGCATGAATTAATGAGCTGAATTACTTGACTTTTTATGAGTAATTTAGAGTGAAAATATTTTTTTTATTGTTTTTTAAATTTTGAAAAGTTTAAAATTCAATTTAAATTTTATAACCAAATGTGTTTTTGGAGTTGAAAAAACATTTTTCATGACCAAATAAAAGTGTTGCTGATCCACGAGGGAAAAAAAATATTTATAACCTAATCCATGAACTATAAATATTCCCAGTATATTAAATACCCTCCACTTTCTAATTTATGTGATATCTTTTCATTTTTCTTTTTTCGTCTGTTTAAAGAAAATAATTTTTCATATTTACTCTCTTCGTTCAACTTTAGTTGGCCCCTATTGACTTGGCACAGGGATTAAGAAGTAGTAAATAATGGAGTAATTTTACCAAATTACCTTTTGAATATAATAAATATGATGTCTTGAAAAATGTAATAGAGAAATGACTATAACTAATGAGAATGATAAATTAGGAACTAAGTGTAAAATTGTCTGTTGATTTCATAAAGTAGACAAGTATTGTTGTACATCCCAAAATAGTATAGGGACCAAGTAAAATTAATAGTAAAAATATGACCTTTAAACTTTTTATTTTATACTTAATGAAATGAGTTATAGCAACAGAAATTTATGGGTTATAAAATTTTATATTATATTTTTTATATATATTTTTTCTCTTTAAATTCTATATAATTAAATATTTTCATGTAAATTAGACAAAGAGAGTATGATAGAAATGGATGAACTGTGAACAGATTATTTATAGAAATTTAGTTTTGATGGTAAACATTTGTGAATAAATTAAAAGAGATTCTATAATTTGAGGAAAATATATTTATGGGTAGTTAATTAGTTATGTCAATAGAATATATAGGCCAACCTAAAATAAGAAGTAGAGTAATTTTGGAGGCATTTATAAATTAAAGATTTTGATTGCTTGTGAACTCACGTTAGCTGGATATTACTTGTATCATACATAAAAAGAAAAATTGAGAACATGAAGAAACGTGCAACCTCAACCAAATGCATGATAGTTTCTCTTCAAATTACTCGTCTTAGTTTGATTGTTCATGAAATTTAAAAAATATATTTTTTTATAATTTTTTGTCAAATAAGTGAAATTTAATATAGATAAAATATTAATAATAGCATTAAATATTTATTAAATAGAATTACTTTAAATAAAAAAAATGTATATAAATTGAGACGAAGTAATATTTTATTAGTGTTGATCAAGTGAACCATTTCTAAGAATTTTAAAATGAAAAAGAAAAAACTATTGATGATAATTTTGTTTTATTGTACGATGGGAACACAACTTGAGCTGATCAAAAAGTTTAAAGGTATCTAGCACTTAGAAAATTGATATCACCCGTGGATTTCTATAAAGTACTTTAAAAAGTAAGCTATGACATCACAATACCAAGCAAAGGGTTTTAAAAAAAAACTAAGTTTATGACGCTTCTCTGCGCCAAACTATCTATATCTGTATATTTTTTGATATTTATGTTCTTACTATTAAAATTTGTGTATTGATATCATGTTAATATTAATATTCATCTTGTATGATCTATTAATAGAATATTCATATATTTACATGGTATTATAGAAGATTAAACTCAATCATATATGATATCGATAAAATATCACAATTCACAAAGAATATAATTTCTACTAACTTACAATTTAATAAATAAGTTTGTGACTTAATAATTGTTTTTGTTATTTTATTTATTTTAAAAAAGCTCAAAATTATATGATACCAATATAGTATCAATATACCAAAAAAGTATCACAAATAATATATTCGCTACTAATTTAGAATTTAATTAAAAAAGTTTGTGACTAATAATTTTCTCTTAATTGTTCTATTTCTTAAAAAAGGAGCGCAAAACTATATGATACCAATAGGGTATCAATGCAGAGAATTAAGCTTCAATTCTATATGATATCGATATGATATAAATATATCACCGGAGTATCACAATAAATATATTTTTTACTAATTTCGAGTTTAATAATTTTTTTAATTATTTTTGTTCATTTTTTAAAAAAAGCAATATACCGCCATGGTAGCTATCGCCAGAGCATTACAAGGAATTATTTTATAGTATTATGCTGGCATCATGCTAACGTCATGAGCGAAATAAAAAGGAAAAAGTGAGGTAAAAAGGTAAATAGTTTGGGTCATGGATCCATTAAGATCAAATAGTTTAGGTTAAATCTAATTTCACATTGAGTCTATTTTGTGTAATTTTTCCTTAAAAAAAATAACAATTAAAATTGCCAGATATTTTAATTTGAATCCCTTTGTAGGCCTGCACATATGTATGGCAGATCTAGGAAGGGTTTAAAGATTCAACGACAAATTATACTATTTATATATTATTAAAATAATTTTTGTATAGATATAATAGATGTTGAATTTTTTTAAATTTTTTAGAGTACTTATTTCTTCATATTTTAAACACCGTGTACACAATCCATGTGGAACAATAAACTCAACATAGGTAACTTAATTACTGGTATATATTACTTATTAAAAAATGTGAATAAGCAGGCAACTCTTTGTCAGCATGTCTACTTGAGTTGTCTGCTTCTTTGTCTCTCTTATATAGGACTCGCAAAATAATTTTGAGTTCATTAATTTAATATTTTTAAAGTAGCTTGATTATATTTCTTCAACTGCTTCAATTATGATTTTACAATATTAGCTCTAATAAATTATTTTCATGAGTTTCTTAATTTAATATTTTCAAAGCAACTTGATTATATTTCTTCAGCTGGTTCAAGTATGACTTTACAATATTAGCCCTGATAAATTATTTTTGTGAGTTTCTTAATTTAATATTTTCATAACTATTTAATTATATTTCTTCAGCTGCTTCAATGATGTTTTTACAATATTAGCATTGATAAATTATTTTGCGAATAAACAGGCAACTCTCTGCCAACATGCCTGCTTTTTTGCCACTGTTATATGAGACCCACAAAAATAACTTGTGGGTTTCTTAATTTAACATTTTCAAAACAACTTGATTACATATCTTCGATTGCTTCTAAATCTAATAATTAATAACTTAAAAATTTTAAAATACATACAAAAAATCTATTTGTATCATAAAAGTTGAAATAAAAAAATATCTATAAATTTTAAAATGCATACAAAAAATTTATTTGTATCATAAAAATTGAGATAAAAAAATATCTATTCAATCCGGGTGAGCATGGAGCTTGTGACGTGTGTATATATATATATATATATGTGTGTGTGTAGAGGAAGTTAAAAGTAACACATACTTTTCTAAGTTGAATATGTTTTTCCCATTGTTGAGTGAGGAAAAAAGTTACCCACTTATGCAAAGTGGTTTTTCTTTAAATGTAAAAAATTTCCATTCATATACCCCAACTTCAAGGGTAGGATTTTTCTTTATTGGTGAATTAATATTATTTTCCATTGAATGCCTACAAGGTGAGAGAGATGGAAAAGTACACCACTGACTTCTGATTCAATTCGATACTTTCTTTCTTTTCTATTATATGTCACTGTTCATTTTTCAAGAGGCAAATAATTTAATTTTAACTGAGAATTTGCACATAAAATTTTTAATTTTTTTGAAATAAAATTCATATACTTTCGAACTACATAAAAAATAGTACAAGTCATGATAATTGATAATTTCAAATATTTAAAATATATAAAAAAATTTGATTAAAAAAATAATTGACTCATAAAAAATAAAATAAAAATATAACATAAAATGGAGGGAGTAACATTTTTTGGAATTGTATGACTATTAATAGTGAGTGATCATTGGACTTGCTATACTACCCCATGGTTTGGGATTTTTATTTAGAAAAGTCAAATAATACCGACAAATTTACTTGGAAAAGGAAAAGACGTAAGAGAGACGTAAAACAATAAAGAGCAATAATTAGACAAAAAATTATTCGAGTTTTTGAATATGGCACTATTCTATAGCAAATCAAAACATTTTACAAATAAGGATGCCACAAATCAATACAAATATTATAAACAATTAGAGGGAAGATTATTGAGTAATTGTCGATGAATACCATCGTTTTCATCTTCTGGCAAATGAACTCTCTTCTCTTACGAGTCATCAGTGTTTAAACATCTCATTTTACCTCGGGTAAACAGCTAAGTCCAACAGTTGCCAAAACTCGCGATAAACCACCTCTACATTCCCAGTTATAACCAAAGAGCACAAAAATAAGGTACCACGGAAGAAAGAAAAGGTTAAAAAGAAACTGCCCCTCTTTCTCTTTCAGCAATGAACAAGGGAAAGCTGAAAAAAGAAAGGTGTGGGAAATTAAAAAAAGAGAACAATGAAGATGGAGGAGGAACAGGAACTAAAGGCATTAAAACGACACCTAATATTATATGCATACCCTTTGCTTCCAGGCTCCAGCCATCTATTTCTGGATCACAATACAATGTACCTGGAAATAACAGCTACATGACCACCCTGAGAGTTATGGATGTACAACTATATTTGCATCTTAAAAACTCAGCTAGCAGCTCACAGGTTCAAGATTTGTTTGCCCACTACATCCACCATGAGCATCAACAACAGGCATGGATCGCTGAGCAAAATTGAGCAGCAGCTTCCTTAGTTGCTCATTTGTGTGTGGCAGACTCTCGCACATAGGAACTCCACAGGCATTTTTCTACTTATAGCTCTTGCAGCCTCTGGACCAATCACCTCAGTGTTTGACGGAGTCTGCACAAGTATTTATCGCATAATACTTGTGCTTGGTAAGTAGACCAAAGAAGGCATGAAAAGATGCCTGCTAAAGGGCATGATTAGGCATGCTGAACCTGCCACCAGCCTGAGGATTTGTTAACAGATGAGTTGCCCTTTCAAGAACAGACTCAAGAATAACAGAGGCTCCATTTCCAGCGGGGCTTCCAAGTGGGCGGAGAGGAGGTTGTTCTAAGGAACAAACAACAGCAGCTAGACAAGCACTGAGCGAATTGAGGTCCATGCCACTGATGCATCCAGCGAGTGTTATTGCAAGATTAGTAATAGTCTCCGCTGCTTCACTCTCAGTTGGAAGGCCACCAAACAAGACTCTTTAAGTGTCGGAAAATTGCCATGCAAACTATTCTGGCAAGCTCACCTTCAGGAATAAGATGTTAAAGATACCTTGAGATGAGCTTTTGGCCTTTGGGAAGTGATGCCAACCATAAAAATACAATGTCATGTTGAGCACATAAACTAGTCTAAGTTTTGATGATGACAAACTAAGTCAAGGACCAGGTAGATCATCAGGCTATTGTGCTGAAACAAGTTGTGAAAAACAGTCTGTAAAGCTATTGTGGTTGGTGAAAAGTTTTTTAGACTTATACTGAAGGACCAGTGGTCCATGAGATGTATCCATAGCAGCATAAAAGACAGAAGTCCAAGATTTCATAAATGATTTTTTCCAAGCACATTTTTGTATTGAAGATTCTCTAGTGAAAAAGCTTCTCCTTGGCTTCCTGTGCAAATATACAGTAAAACCCAGATGAGGGAACTAATAGACTAAGTCGATAGTTCTTTTGTTTGTGTTTGTTGTATTGTATTCCAAAAGTGTAAGATCACTCCTAAACTATAAAGGTAAATGATCAGTCTCTTTGTTAGTTGATTCGTGTATGGAGTACACCTTGTAGACAGTGTTGCAATATAAAGGTGAGGTGGTGTTTTTAGTCCAACTACTCAGGTGGTATAGGTTGGATTAAAACAAGATTTGTGGGTGCTCGCTACTTGTGCTAGTTGTGCAAGTTGTTGATGTTGTAAGAGAGAGTAGAGAAATAGCATGTGAGTTGTATTTCTTTACTTTGTTCTTTAGTGGATTTGGTTGTTATATCTTGTGGTGACAGGTCGTAATTGTTCTTCCCTTGAGCAAGAAGTTTTTCCACTTAAAAATCATTGTGTCTTTACATTCTGTTATTGTTTATCTTCTAAGTTTTAGTTATTATACATTGAGGGACCTGATAAGCTATCAGGCTAGGAGCATGCTAACTCAATAAGTGGTATCAGAGCACGAACCTCTATCAGGTTCACACCTCGAGATTTTCTGTGAAAAATGGCTGTTCCACTCAACTTGTAGAAAGAACAATCATCTACTAGGCCACTAAGGTTCAATGGCAAGTACTATGGGTGGTGGAAAGGTAGGATGCGTGATTTCTTGATAGCTGAAAATAGTAAACTCTAGGACATTGTTTTAGACGGTCCTTATATTCCTATGATTGAGGTGAAAAAGGAGATACAACCAAATCTGTCCCCAAAACCAGACAACAATACTCTGAAGCTGATAGGAAGAAAATAGAGAAGAATAACAAAGCCAAAAGTTGATTGTGTGCGGAATAGGAGCTGAGGAGTACAACCGGATCTCAGTGTGTGAGTCTGCTAAAGAGATCTGGGATTGCCTGAAAAATCCCCATGAAGGAACTGAACAGGTGATAGAATCCAAGGTGGACATGCTGACATCACAGTATGAGGATTTCATCATGCATAAAGGAGAAACCATACAGGAAATGGAGACTACGCTCTCTGCAATAACCAATAAGCTCAAATGCCTAGGAGAGCCCATCAGTCAAAGCAAACAGGTTCGTAAGATTTTGAGAGTTCTTCTCAATTCCAGGGAAAGCAAGGTGGACGCCATTACTGAGTCCAAGGACTTGAAAACCTTGAGGATGGATGTTCTCATTGGTATACTCCATACTCATGAGCTGAATAAAAAACAAGATACAACAAAAAGGGAAGGGAAGAAAGACAAATCACTGGCATTAAAAACTGTTCAAAGTGATGAGGAGATTGATGGTGTAGATATAGCTTATCTCACCAAGAGATTCAAAAAGTTTGTTAGAAAAAGTCATGGCTTGACAAAACAAGGAAATGCAGGAAAAACATATGGTGGTACTGATCTATGTCATGGTTGTGGAAAACCTGGACATTTCATTAGAGAGTGCCCTCATGGAAAAGGTGACTACAAAGATGGACAGAGAGCTGGGAAGGATAGAAGGAAGGACCAGATACCAGACAAATACAAGAAGAAGGCAACTGCTGACAAGATAATGATAAAGGCACCAAGAGTTTGAGGAAATTCTTCAAGTGGTTCGGAAGAGGAAGAACCACCTGAAGACTCATCCATAACAACAACAACAACAACATACCCAGTAAAATAAAAAAAAGTGGAGTCTGAGGAGGGTAGAATGTACGTAGACCTCACCACTATCATAGAAGTAGAGAGATTGTTTCTTGGGAACCCTCATCTCAAAACTCGTAGCAGAAAAAAACTAGATATGATAAAAGGAAGAGAACACATGTTGAACTAAAATAAAATAAAACTAACACACACGATAGATAAAGCGAACACATGATGAAAAAAAACACCTAACCCTACCATTAGCCTGCTACTCTAATTTGTGACCTCCACTTATTTCTAAGGTCATGTCCTCAGTGAGATCAAGTTCTGTCATATCTTGTCTAGTTACCTCCCCCCCAGTACTTCTTCAGTCTATCCCTACCCCTCCGAGTATCTCCCAAAGCTAACCTCTCACACCTCCTAACAGGAGCATCAGTGCTCCTTCTCTGCACATGTTAAACCATCGCAGTCTCGTTTCTCTCATCTTTTCGACCATCGGGACCACCTCCAATTTCTCCCGAATGGTCTCATTCCTAACCTTGTCACTTTTGGTGTGACCATACATCCATCTCAGCATCCTCATCTCTGCTACATGCATCTTCTGAACATGTGCCTTTTTAATTGACCAACACTCCACTCCATACAACAACGATGGTCTAACCACCATTCTGTAAAACTTACCTTTGAGTTTAGG
>JAOTQJ010000099.1:13445651-13464729 GCA_025642045.1 Solanum sejunctum | reverse complement strand
AGTAAAGATTCAGTATAAGTGGTTGTCGCGGTGTCCTATCGGCACCATTCGCGGCCCCGGGGTTGGGTCGTGACAATTGGAGACTTTTAAATTTCTTCCCTTTCTTGTTTAGTTTGAAAATAATGATTAAAAATTTGAAATTGAAATTAATTATGAAGAGATTGATTAGAAAACTAAAAAATAGGAAGATTATGTAGATATTGAGTAGAATATTTAAAATTAGGAAATAATTTAGGATAAATTAAGAAGGAGAGAGTAATAATAATCTAGGTATCTACAAGTTGAAGAGAAGAGAGTAGAAATAAGAGATTTTTATAATTTTTAGGATGGTAATGATTATTAGAAAATATGATAAAATATGTTGTGTAGTTATGTAATTATTCCTAGAAAAAATACCCATCACATTTTAATCACATAAATATTGCCAAAATCTAAAAAAATATTGCAAAATTTAATATATCATACTATAATATAAAGCATTTTAAAGAGAAATTAAAAAGGAAGCAAGCAATAAAAATAGTCTAAAAGAATTTGAAGTTAAAGAGAATAAGTTTTACCTATAATCTTACCAAAACTTTAAATGCGTGATAAGCAATGCATCCATCACATTTTCCATTCTCTACATGATTAATTACAAACTCATTTTCTTTCACATATACTTTTTCAGTTTATAAATTAAGTTAAGTATAAAACTAATGCATAATATAATATTTAATTTGTAACGATATGCCACTAAAATAATCCTATCTCTTGAACTATTATCCCTTTTCTCGTTCGACTCATGCAATTGTTTGCTACTCTGCTGTCATCATCATCGCCTCCGTCTTTATATCTTTTGTTATATCCTTTTTTTTTATGCCATTTCATAAGTTTTCTGCACTATTTTTGTTATTTGATATTTGAAACAGGATTGATAGTTTCTTTAATTATTTTTTCAAAATATAATTAAATTGCACCAAATTTAAATAAAACTTCATCCATGAAGTACGAAGAAAAATATTTGATCATTGTAAAATCTCTCCTTTGATGCTTGTTAATAATCATATCTTCTAGCAACAAACTATGTATAACAAACACCATAAAAAACATCAAACATTCTTCAAAAAGGTAAAAATGAAGCAAATATATGAATACTAGTAAAATTATACAATGAAATAGTACTTTCCGGTGGTAACATATGCCTTCAACAGCAATATGATTTGTATGCTATAACATCTAGTTTTTTTAAATGGAGAAGTTATCCTCTTTTAATGTAGCAGTTAATAGTAGTAGTTAATTATTTTTTAAAAATAGAGAAGTTATCCTCCTTTAATGTAGCAGTTAACTAGCAGTAGTTAATTGTGGAACCGATTTGAATTTAAAAAAAAACATGTGTTTAAATTTATATAAATAAATTCAAGTTCCTAAATTTTAGTAGAATTATTTGTAATTATCTTTACAGAGTATTTTGTGAAATAGTTCCACAAAATAGGCTTAAATGATTTGTCTATTGTTTTAATTCATACTAGTATATGTATCCGCGCATTGTGCTGAAAAAAATTGAGTCTATAAAATTAATGTTTTTTGAATATAAAATATTGAATGTTTTTTTTGTTAATTGAATGTTTTTTTGTTTATTTACTAAAATTGTTTCGCAGGTAAATTTGAAATAAGTTCTCTAATTTGTTCAGACATGGAAGAATAATGGGAAGTTCTGAAACTTCCAATTTAAATATGACTCTGATTATTAAAGTGAATAGAATTTTATGGTTATGCCACGTGATATTTGTTTTTTTTTAAATTTAAAATATTTTAAAATTTTTAAAAGTATAGTTTTGCAAATATTTTTAAGAAGTAATTTTTATAAATTTAAAATCAAGACTTTTTCTAAGACCGCGTACTTTTTACCTCTCCTATTATATACTAGACTAGATAAATTTAAGACTATCGTATGGACCCAATATAAGTTCACTTATTTTTTCAGTAAACAATTTTAATATATTACTTTATCATTTTTTTCAAATGTTCATACAATATAAATGCATCATTTACAACCAAACTTGGGAAAATTGAATTCCAAAAAATTATATGCATAGAAGAAATAGAGAAGTGTGTTAGATTATATATGAATTAGCACATTTCATGTTCAAGAAATATATAAAATATTAATATCTTTGAAAAAATCATCAGTCTTCATTTATTTTCAAAAGTGGTATTTATTTTCCACGGTTGTTATCTGATGGAAAGTGATATCTGCAGCGAAAGCATATAAGGATTGTACTGCCTACATGAATAATTAATAACACATACGTTTATGCTAGAACACATATAATCATGCAAGAATACATAAACTTTATGAAATTTAATTCAGTAAATACCTCTTAAAGAGCAAACATATACCTCCAAGCAAATCCATGGTTAGATTGCAGTTTTACGGTCTTCTACAATGATCCCAAATTCACATCTGAACTCTCTAAACTTGGGTGGACAAGCATTGAATAGAAAACCTAATTCTTTTTCATCTAAACCCCGTCCCCCTCCCCCCCTTTTCTATATTAGGAAAACTCCTATTTATAGAGGACCTTTCCAAATCCAAAAGGAAGAAGGAAACTCACTTTTGTTGAAAAATAAGAAACTAGTGTCCTCCTTTTATTAGAAATAAGATTCTGAGTTCTAGTTAAATATAGGCACTGTATGGATCACATAATTACTTACTGAGCCTCCCTATTATGGAAATAATTTAAATAATTAATTTAAAATTATTCTTACCATAATAAATTACCAATGATTCCACTAAAGATTCATAATTGCACTCCTCTATTTATATTTTAAAATTCTCCATTAAACACTTATATAATTCTCCATATTAAGATTACAGATACTAATCAATAAATCAAATTACTGACAAATTTAATTTAAAAAATAATTTTCTTTAGAGCACTACTTAACTTATTTCATGTGTCGGAATCATAAATCCACTTGCAAGGTTTGACATGATGAAAACTTATAAGCTTCTCAAAAGTCATATCATCAATCTCTATATCGAGACATGAATTTCGTCAAGTAACTTATTATTTTACCAATATATATTATTATCATCTAATCTACCAGGCATTTTGACTCATCTTCAAAATCTCACCTTTTAATAAATCAAAATGATAAATAATATATATATAGATCATAATAGTTATATCAGGATTGAGAATATAAGTACATTTAACAGTTTGAGAATATGTTTTTATTAGTCAGTCTAAAATAATTATCTTTACTCGGTCCTGTTCAATACATACAATATGCATTAGCATAAGAAGGTTGAACTACACCATTCCCATAATCAAGATAAATTATATATAATTGTGTGCTACAATCATACCGATGGTTTGTCCAATTTCCACCTTAGATTGTGAACAAAAAGCTTTATACTTATAAGAACCGATGGTTTAATCTTCGGTGTGTAAGCTAAAACTCTATACACTAAACATTTATTATATAAGTAAATGGAAACATAAACGATTATATGATCTATTAAAATTTTTATTAAGATTGGATGAATAATTATTGTATAATAAATACTATATCTAAACTTATGGTTAATAGTATATATTTCATGGTTAATAATATATATCCTAACAATCTCCCACTTAGACTTTTAACCAACAGAATTATTATAATATACTATATCTAAATGCATGGTTTAATATATACCCTAATAATCTCCCACTTAGATATTCAGTCTAGGAAATTATTAGAATACCATGTCTAAATCCATGATTAATAGTAGATACCCTAACAGTTATCTTTTATTTGTAATATTTGCATCAGAAGTTTGCATACGATAATATATATATATATATATATATATATATATATATATACAAAAAGTTTGATCAACTTAAGTATAATTTAGTTATGGTTAGCTTTGTCGATAAATTGTGATTCAGTTTATTATTTTCTTCGATAAGTAGAAATAATTTTATTTACTTTTATATTAAATATTAAAAGTATTTTATTAAAAAGTTAATTTTTAATTCCACAAAAATAAAAGAATCATGAAAGCAACTTTATTTCTATATATAATACTGACAATCACCTTAATGTTAAATTCTAAATTAAATTAACTAAAAAAAATTAATGTTGAATTCTAAATATCACGCCGTAAAAGAAAACTTTGAGTTTTACCCCCCAAAAAATAACCAATATATTTGTTTTTCTTTTTCAGGTTATTTTTCTCTTTATTTTTTTTTTAATTTTGTTTTACATTTCTCAATATAGTCCTATTCTATTGACATTTTCTTTTATTGTTCTTCTTTATTTTTTAACTACTCATTTTTCTTTATTTTGTAATTTATTATTCTTCAAATTTGAATATTAATTTTTTTTTTATTCAAATTTTCTCTGTTAAATAGTTTATCATATTTGATATTATGAAAATATCCAACATAAAAATAAAAAACTAATTGTAATCATATAAAATTTATTAAATATGAATTTTATAATATTATTCAAATTATATAAAATTCAAAATCTATTAGTCCAAATGAATATTATGGATTAATATAATTGGATTAAATAATTAAGTCCAATAATCGATGGATTTAATTAAACGTCCAAATTCATTTATTTGAACTACAAAAGATGACCCACTGTGCAAGGCCCAATATCCTCTCATCGTAGAGGCTCACTTGACGCCATGCGTCAGATGACATGACATGCCAAGTCAAACAAAAAAGACAATAGGATCACGCTATATGTCAAAATGACATAGCATTCCTGTCTAAATCAGAAGTCAATAAATATGCACCACATGTGCAAGTGTTGTGTCTCAACCAATCAAATATCGCCACGTCACTTAAAAGAAAACCTATTCTTATTACTTTTCCTGTGACATGTCACCTTAATTCTGATTGTCCAGAAGAAAGCCTGATTCCATTATAACTCAAGGAAACCTATTCTTATCACTTTTCATGCACCATGTCACCTTAAATCTAATTGGCCGAAAGAAGGTCTGATTATATCATGACTCCTCTATTCTACAACTATATAAAGGGATCCTCATAATTCAGAATTCAGATCAAGAATTTTAACAAGAAGCCAAAAAGAGCTCATGGATCAAATGCACAAATTTCTCTACAAATAACAAGAATTCAAGAAGAACACATCAAGATCAAGACCACCGGATTCAAGAACAAGCCCAAAAGCCCTTGGACTCAAGTACAAGTTAAGATAAAGTTCAAGAACAAATTCATATCAAGTTCAAGTTAAACATCATCAAAACATTTAATCAAGATCAAGACCACTGAATTCAAGATCAAGCCCAAAAGCCCTTGAATTCAAATACAAGCTAAGATCAAATCCATCAAGTTTTTCAAGATCAAGCTCAGGAGCTCTTTGAATTTATATTTGAAAAGGCGAGTCTGAGGATTCATAGAGATTGTAGAACTCACTCTTTGAATCAAATACTATGATTGTTGCAATATTTTTCTTTCCTTGATTATTTTCTCAATGCAAATTTTATTGTCATACAAATTTTGGCACGTCCAGTGGGACCAAATTTGCCCTTCATCTCTTCTCTTATAAATCTGAAGCTACAAAACCACGAGTACTTCAAGTCTCGCCTTAGAATTTCATCAAGTCTACACTTTGATAAGGATTAAAGCAGGGCATTTGTAGATATTGAAATTTAATAGAACTCCAAAATTAGTCCTATTTTAGTCAGGGTTTCTTGGAGGCTACTCTATCCTAAACCCTAATTCAAACCTATATAAAGAGTATAATATTCCTTGGAAAGACATCTCAAAATATCCTATCAAGAGATCAAATTATGGTGGCTTAAGGAGACAAGATCATCCTACATTCAAGAATACGCCACTAACGACTCTCAAATCACAAGAATCAAGAGAAAAAAAAGATTTATACCCATATGCTTATCAATAAAATTTTATGTTTATTCATATTTTATTTGTGATTGCAATTTATCTTTCTATCACTTTTAAAGTGTAAACAAAAATTTTATCGATAAACGATATGGGTACAAATCTATTCCTCCCTTGATTCTTCTCTCATAAGATTTCTCCATGATTCCAGGGCTATAGTGGCGTATTTCAAGAAGATCAACTCCTAATCAACTTCCTCCAAGGTTGTTAATTCCAAGTTCTCCGCTGAAGTAAAGAGAATCCTGGGTATTACTTTAGAAGTGTTAGAGCTTTAACATGGAGCAAAGCCACTATGCTAGGATAACAAACACCGCGAGTGTCGTCTACACCAACTCCTAAATTTGGATCTTCAACTCCAAGGGGAGCAAGGTCCTCTACAAATGCTTCAGACAGAGGAGTAGTGTTGCTGAGAAGATCAAGAAAACTTTAGTTCTACTTGAGGTCTCTAGTTCCAAGAATTTTACTTCAAAGAAAGACCAGGACTCATCCAATGAATTTTCTCCATACGCGTCGTATAATATGGGACCTCTAAAGATCAACTTTTATGATAATCCATACTACTCTTCTATGCCTCCAACAGTCATGCAAGTGATGGCAACTAATGCTTTATCCATGGAGGAATATCTAGCGAATTTAGCAAAGATTATAGAAGGACGGACCAAGAGTATGCAACACCAAGAGTCTCGCATTGATAAGTTGATGAATAGAGTATATGGCTTATTAGATGGGGAATCTAGCCATGCACCTAGGAAGGGTATTGAAATTCAAGAGACTGAAAATCCTGCAAAGCAAGCGCCAACTCTCAAGGAGCTGCCAATTTTTGCCAAAGGAATGATCCCACTTGATTAATTAAGGGAGTTCATTGAAGGGACCATTAAAGATAAATATGAAGTCTCTGCCAAGTCTTCCCATCTGTATGCCAAGCATTACACTGCGAGGATTGATAGCCTTAAAATGCCTGATGGTTATCAACCTCCCAAATTTCAACAGTTTGAGGGCAAAAGAAATCTAAAGAAATATGTTGCACACTTTGTGGAGACATGTAATAATGCTGGGACCTATGGAGACTATCTCGTCAAGATATTTGTTTGCTCCTTAAAGGGGAATGCCTTCGACTAGTACAGTAATCTTGAACCTCATTCTATTGATAGTTGGGAGCAACGAGAGCATGAGTTTCTCAATCGCTTCTATAGCACAAGGCGCACAGTGAGCATGATAGAACTTACAAATACTCTCCAAAGAAAGGATGAACCAGTCATCGACTTCATAAATCAATGGAGAAACACAAGTCTCAACTGCAAAGATAGACTTATTGAAGCTTTTACAGTAGAAATGTGTATCCAAGGAATACACTGGAGGCTTTTCTACATCTTACAAGGAATCAAGTCAAAGTCCTTTGAGGATCTAGCTACTTGTGCTCACGACATGGAGTTAAGAATATCTTCTATTGGGAAAGATATGATGCCGGTCCATGATCCTCACAAAGGAAAAGATAAGTAGGAACCAAGAAAATAGAGAAAATTTATTCTCAAGAATGATAACAAGGAATCCATGAATGTCAATGCATCACCTATATAGTTTACTATGAAAGAGAGTAGGATGCAGAGTGTAAAGACAACCGTTTAGGGGCGTCCAAATCAGAAGTTGACTTTAAAGGAGATGCAAGAAAAAGAATACCCCTTTTTGGATTCTGATGTTTCTCAAATATTTGATGAGTTGGTTGAATAAAGTTCATTGCATTACCAGAGATGAACCGACCCAAAAAAGCTGGAAAGACTAATGATGCAAACCATTGCAAATATCATAGAACTTTGAGTCATCCTCTTGAAAAATGTTTCGTCTTAGAGGACAAAGTCATGTAATTGGCTAGGGAAAAGAAGATTTTCCTTGCTGATGAGAAAGCTAGTTCTAACCAAATCTCTATCACTTTTAACTCGCTTGACTCAATCCAAATATATATCTTTAAAAAAGAGAAGTCCTTAAAGCCCCAAAAAATCCAAATTGATGGAGATGATGATGAAAGTTAGATTCTCGTGACTAGGCAGAGATGCAATAAGACAAGTTCACAAACAGAATCATCTAAGAAACTGACCAGAAGAAGGATGGTGAGGAGACCAAGGAAGCAAAAGCTAGTCACGCATCCAAAGAAAGAAAAGGTGGAAGTGTATCACTACCAAAGGGCACGACGTCCTGTGACTTTCGGAGAGTTCTTGATGAGTTGGTTTCATACTAGAACTATCTAAGACAAGACTGAGGAATCATGTTTTAACATCGACAAAGGAGAGACAATAGGTGAAAGTTCATCAAAGATGTCACCCATGGATAAAGAAGCAACGGGCGAAGCCTCATCAAAAGCATCTCCCTTATCTTCTGAGAAGCCTGTAGAAACCTCTTCTCAAGAAACACATGTGTATGATACAAAAATCACATTTACAAAGAATGATATCCTATTCGGTGAAAAACTACATAATTATCCTTTCTATATAGTGGGTCATGTGCTAGAGAAGAGAATAAATAGAATCTTGATTGATGAAGGATCTGGGGTTAACATTATGCCCATCCATACATTGAAATAATTAGGCATCTCAACTGAGGAACTTAGTGAAAGTCATCTGTTCATACAAGGATTCAATCAAGGGGATAGAGGTCTATAGGCTCCATTAAGTTAAAAATCCATATTAGTTGATTTGTGATCTAGTGTATGGATGCATGTGATCGATGCAACAACTTCATATAATATATTGCTTGATAGACCTTGGGTACATGAGAACAAAATCTTCTCATGCTCTTACTACCAATGTTTGAAGTATCTCCAAGATGAAATTGAAAGGAAAATAGTTGCTAATGATAATCCATTCACTGAAACCGAGTCACACTTTGTTGATGCAAAATTTTATCTGAAGAATTATATTGTGAAGGAAGCAAAACTCAATGATGTCAAATCAACAAAGTCCAATGCACTTGCCAGCAAAAGAACTGATATGGTGGTTAGAAAGGTCAAGGCTAGTATTTGGGAGTTGGAGTCCTATCCATATAAAAGGAAGACCATTTCCTCAAAAACAAAGCCAACCCCGCTATGTTTCGAAGGTAAAGAAAGAGGTGGGTCAATAGTCTGATGTTCAGAGAAATGTACTGGGAGGGCTAACTCTTCCTATCAAATTCATTGATGCAATCAAGTTGTCTTCAAAGCTCCTAGAGAGTTTGTGGCTCAAAATCCACCTTAAGATATGCCACTCCCTACAAAACGTACAAAGGGCTTTGATCCAAATGCTTACAAGTTCCTTGCAAAGGCAGAATATAACCCTAATGAGCCATATAAACTAGGGAAATTTCCATTAGATGATGTCACCAGGAAAGAGTGCAAAGGTTTGAGCTATAACCAACCACCACCGGTCCATATTTCCATGAGAAGAGTAAATAAAAATTACATCACCATTAAAGATGAGTCTTCTTCTTCTAACAAAAGGCCTTCTGTCTTTGATTAACTTAGAAAACCCACTAGGAGAACTTTTGTGTTTGAGAGGTTAGGACAACTGAAGAAAGAAAATAAGAAGCATTAGAGAAGTTACCTAGGGGTGATGACACATGCTTCGCTTATCCAAAAGGATATCTAAAGCATAATTTCCTCTAGGATGAAGCAAAAAGTGGAACTCATGGTTGTATATGGAGACGTGATAAAGGCAAACACTCACACCGTGATTTACATCAAGGAACGTCAGAAAGATAAAGAAAATGTAGGCTGCTCATATTATATTACAACTTTGAGGGAGCTCAATGCCTTATCTCAAGTAAAGGTTGATGGAGGATCAAAATACATTGCTTGGTGTTACAATATATCTATTAGTGAGAACGATCCATAGGAGGAAAAAGATGCTGGAGATACTCCACCAGAGTTGGAAGGAGTAAAGGCCACGATAGATCCTTTAAAGAAAGTTAACCTTGGCATTGATGAAGACCCAATACCAACTTACTTAAGTGCTTTTCTAGAATTTGAGAAAGAAAATGCTTATATGAATCTACTCAAAGAGTATAAGGATGTCTTCACTTGGAGTTACAAGGAAATGCCTAGCTTAAATCCTAAAATAGTGGTCAACCAATTGACAGTCAAGAATGGTGCTCGTCTTGTGAAGCAGACCCAAAGACATTTTAGGCTACAGTTGGTCTCGTTGATCGAGAATGAAGTCAACAAGCTCATTGAGGCAGGCTTCATTCGTGAAGTTAAATACCCAACACAGATTTCAAGCATTGTTCTTGTGAGAAAGAAGAATGGTCAAATTCAAGTTTATGTTGACTTCAGAGACCTCAACAATGTATGTCCTAAAGGTGAGTTCCCACTTCCTATTTTAGAGCTAATAATTGATGTTAGGACTGGTTATGAGACAATGTCATTCATGGATTATTCTTTTGGCTATAACCAAATCTGTATGTCACCGAATGATGAAGAACTCACTGCATTTTGCACTCCTAAAGGTATCTATTACTACAAAGTGATGCCTTTTGGTCTAAAAAATATTGGTGCCCCATATCAAAGGGCTATGCAAAATATATTTGATAACTTACTCCACAAAAATATCGAATGTTATGTTAATAACTTGGTAGTGAAGTCGAGAAAGAGGGGCGACCATTTGAAAGACTTAAGAATGGTGTTTGAATTCCTCTGAAGATATTAGCTAAGGATGAACCCATTGAAATGTACCCTTGGGGATACTTCTGGCAAGTTTCTTGGCTTTATTGTGCGACATCAAGGGATCGAGATTGATCAAGCTAAAGTTGATGCCATACTAAAGATGCCTGAGCCTTGAGATATTCATTAGTTAAAAAGCCTTCAAGGAAAGTTAGCTTACCTGAGGAGGTTCATCTCGAATCTAGCTGGGAGATGCCAACTATTCAGTCATCTTATGAAAAAAGGTGTTCCTTTTAAGTGGAATCAAACATGTAGCGAAGCTTTTGAAAGTATCAAAGCATATCTGGCAAACGTCCAGTTCTAGCAGCTCTTGTACTAGGAAAGCCATTGATACTCTACATTGCGACACAAGAAAGGTCCGTTGGAGCCCCATTAGCTTAAGAGAATAGTGAAGGCAAAGAAAACTCCCTCTACTACTTGAGTAGAATGATAACACCAAATGAGTTGAATTATTCACCAATTGAAAAGTTATGTTTGGCTCTAGTCTTCTCAATTCAGAATATGAAGCACTATTTTCAAGTTCACATTATTTGTCTCATATCTAAAGCAAATCCCATCAAATTTGTCATGTCGAAACCAATCCTCAGCAACTGACTGGCAAGGTGGTATCTCCAATTGCAATTGTTTGAGATTGTGTACATCCCTAAAATAGCTATAAAGGGATAAGCATTAGCAGACTTCTTGGTAGACCATCCGATACCAGATGATTGGGAGCTAATTGATGAGCTCCCTGATGAAGACGCGATGGCTCATCGAAATACAACCTCCTTGGTAGATGTACTTTGATGGGGTTACACTTCATGGCAGAGCTGGCACTAGAGTAGTGTTTATCACACCACAGGAAGACTTCCTACCATTCTCCTTCACATTGAAACAATGTTGCTCCAATAATGTCGTAGAATATCAAGCATTGTTACTTGATCTTAAAATGGTGGTCGACATGAAATAATTACAATTACAAGTCTTTGGTAACTTTTAGTTAGTAAATAAATAGCTTTTGGGAACCTATGAGGTTAGGAAGCCAGAACTGTGCCCCTATCACTTTTATGCTCAAAAGTTATAGGATGTGGATGTAACCCTTCAATATGTGACGAGAAAGGAAATAAAACAGCTGATGTTTTAGTTGCTCTAACTTCAAATCTAACTCCTCCTAATCAAATGCAAGTTACTGTCTACCAAAAATGGGTAGTACCACCACTGGATGAAGATGCACATTTGGAGAATATGCTTGACATGTTGTTCCAGTTTCCAAAGCCAATAAAGAGGACTGGTGACAAGTTATCATCGACTATTTATGTTATGAGATACTCTAAGAGGATGCCAAAAGAAAGATTGACATCCGTCGTCATGCACCTCGTTTCCTTACTATAAGGACACACTATATAGAAGATCATTTAAGGGGGTACTCCTTCGATGTCTGGGAGAGGAAGAAGCAAGTCAAACTCTTCAGGAAGTACATTAGGGTTTATGTGGATCGCATCAATCTGGGCCAAAGCTCCACTTTCACATAAAGAGAATATGGTATTATTGTCCAACCATGGTAAAAGATTGCTTAGATTATACTTGAAGTTGCAAATCTTGTCAATTCCATGCAAACTTCATACATCAACTGCCTGAAGTTTTACACCTGACTATTGCAACTTGGCCGTTAAATGCTTAGGGATTGGATGTAGTTGAACCACTCCCAGAATCTTCTAGGGGACACCAATATATCTTGGCTCCAATAGATTACTTCTCAAAATGGGTCAAACTTGTTGCTCTCAAAGAAGTAAAGAAAGAAAACATTACAAATTTTATTTGAATGAATATCTATATTTATTTGGCATTCCTTTGTACAAAATAATCGACAATGGCAAGATATTTGGTAACAAATTGATGAATAAGATTTGTGATCTTTTCGGCTTAAGGAAGCGCAAATCCTCTATGTATCATGTTGCCGCCAATGGTCTTCCTGAAGTATCCAATAAGACCCTATGCAATCTCCTGAAGAAAGTAGTCTCCAAGTCCAAACGAGACTGACATGAAGGAATGGAAGAAGCTTTGTGGGCATATAGGATAACATATCGCACACCAACTCAAGCAACCCCATATTCGCTTGCTTTTGGAGTTGAAATAGTCTTGCCACTTGAGTGACAAATTACTTCCTTGAGAATTGCTATTCAAGAGGGACTTATCAAAGAAGAGAATTCTTAACTATGTCTCTTTGAGTTAGAAGCTCTAGATGAAAAGAGGCTCAAAGCATAACAAAATCTTGAATGCTATCAGACTCGTCTATCTCGTGCTTTTAACAAAAAGGTTCGCCTAAGGTGCTTTCAAGTCGGAGACCAAGTCCTCGCAGTAAGGAGACCCATTATCATTTCACATAATTCTGAGGGCAAATTCACCTCAAAGTGGGATGGACCATATGTAGTGTAAGAAGCGTATTCAAATGGCGCTTACAAACTTGTTGATGCATATGGCACAAGGACTGGTCCCATAAATACAAAATTCCTCAAGAGGTACTACACTTGAAGTGAGATAATGCTCCATGACATATGAGCATAAACTGCATGTTACTCCTAGCCTGTAAGAGTATAAAATGTGTACGTAACCCAAAAAAAGAATGTTCGCTAGGTTAAAAATCTAGAAAGAGGTGGCCTAGTCAAAATTTAGGACCAAAAGAAAAAGAAAAAACAAAAAAATAGTCACTCTTTCAGAACTATGTTGTGAGTTGATCTTCTTTACTGAGGTACATAGGCGCTTAGGATTATGTTCCAAGTTTCAGTTGCATGAGTGTTAAAAAACCAAATGTCCCTACTTGATCTCTTACATGAGTGTTAAAGAAATGAGTACCTTTTGATCAAACTTTGAACTCATACCAAATAGTGGTGACTCAATGGGGGCAAACCCCTATGAAATTTGAGCTTCCACAATAGTGTACTTGAAGTCTTCAAATACTCCAAGTATGCAAATTGGAGCCTGCAAATTTTCTAAGTCTATAACTTGAAGTCTTCATATCAATCAAAGTATGAAATTTGAAGCCTTCAAATCCTCCAAGTATGCGTGATGAAGACTTCAAATCTCTAAGTATGTGAGTTAAAACCTTCAAATACGTGAAGTACACAAGTTAAAGTCTTCAAATTCTCTAATTACGCCAGTTGAAGTCTTCAAATCCTCCAAGTACATGAGATGAAGTCTTCAAATCCTCCAAGTACACCAATTGAAGTTTTTAAGTCTCCAAGTACACTAGTGGAAGCCTTCAAATCCTCCAAGTATGCAAATTGAAGTCTTCAGATCTTTTAAGTACACAATGTGAAGTTTTTAGATTCTTCAAGTATGCAAGCCGGAGTCCTCAAATTCTTCAAGTATGCAAGTTTAAGTAAATCTGCAAGTTGAAGTCTTCAAGTCTATCAAGTTTGCAAATTAAAGTGTTCAAATCCTCCAAAACTGCAAGTTGAAGTCTTCAAATCTTCTAAGAATGCATATTAATGTCTTTAAATTCTCTAAATATGCCAATGCTTCAAGTATGCAAGTTAAAGTCTTCAAATTCTTCAAATCTATGAGTTGAAGCCTTCAAATCCTCCAAGTGCGCAAGTTGAAGCTTTTAGACCCTCTATGTTTTCAAATTGAAGTTTAAAATCTACCATGGTTCTTCAAAGCCACTAAGTGTGTGAACTTCAAGAAAATCTTCTAATTTTGTAAGTTGAAGTCTTCAAATTGAAGTTTTAGCTTCATCATGTCTGCAAATCATTGAATTTGAAAGTTGAAGTCTTCAAATTGAAGTTTTAGCTTCATCATGTCTGCAAATCATTGAACCTGAAAATTGAAGTCTTCAAGCCTTACCTTCTTATGGTGGGAATGTGTATCAATTCCTTTTCATCATAAGAACATCTCTTCATATTGTATTTCTTAAGGTGGGAATGCTTATCCATTCCTTCTCATGGTAAATATCTCTTTTTTGTCTTGCTTAAGGTGGGAATTCATATCTATTCCCTTCCACCTTAAGGACATAGTCAAATTGTCATTCTTAAGATGGGAATACGTATTCATTCCTTTGCGCAATAAGAATTACCATAAAGTTACCTTATTCTTAAGGCTGGAATGAGTATTCATTCTTTTGTGCGATAAGAATTATCATAAGGTTACCTTATTCTTAAGGAAAAAATGTGTATCCAATCCTTTGCGCGATAAGAATTACCATAAAGTTACCTTATTCTTAAGGCAGGAATGAGTATCCATTCCTTTGTGCGATAAGAATTACCATAAATTTACCTATTTCTTAAGGTAGGGATGAGTATCAATTCCTTTGCACAATAAGAATTACCATAGATTTACCTTATTCTCAAGGCGGGAATGCATATCCATTCCTTTGTATAATAAGAACTACCATGCAATTACCTTGTTTAAGGTAGGGATGTAGATCCATCCCTTCACAACTCAAAACCAAATTCTTGTGATACAAAGAATCTTGAATTTATGACCCTAAAAGAAAGAAAAGAAATAAAACAAAACAAAACAAAACAAATGAAATAAACGAATAAATAAACATTCGTACCTTGAGCTTTGATGCTTGCACGGTACAACTCGAAGAGAACCATGAAAAGGAGAAGATCCAAAAAATTGTTGACATTGATAGAAAAGCAAAACAAGCATTTACATATAGATGCTGAATAACGGTGGAAAAAATTCTTTTACTAATGTAATTAGGATTATCTCTTCAATTAGGACTCAGTGAAAACAGTGTAAATTTGTACCTTTCGTATCCTAATTGATTGCGAAGTTGTACAATCTACACTCTCCTAGTTCTAATTGGTTACATATGTGAACCCCCCTAAAAAAAGGAAACAAAAAATAGATTCATAAGTCAAAGGGTGGAGCCATCTACCTTTTGGTCAACAAGTAATGCTCAATGTTATAATTGAGCTTTAATCTTGTTGAAACTAACCAAAAATATGGTAAAGACAAAAATGGCCATGTGGGTCAAGATTAGTGCTTACTAAATTCTCTTCAATTATTTTGGAGTGACGTTATTTATTCAAAATCCATGATATACAATTATCATGCGATTAATATTTTAAGTCTAGTCTTCAAAAAATAAAATATCTTGATAAGACTTAAAGTAAGGGGCATTTGTAATTGTATAAAATTTATTAAATATGAATTTTTATAATATGATTCAAATTATATCAAATTCAAATTATATTACTCCAAATGACTATTATTGATTAATTTAATTTAGTTAAATAATTAAGTCGATAAAAGATGAATTTAATTAAAAGTCCAATTCATTTATTTGGGCTACGAAAGATGACCCACTTTGCAAGTCCCAATATCCTCTCATCCTATAGGCCCACTTGACATCATGCATCAGATGACATGGCATGCCAAGTTAAACAAAGAAGACAATAGGATCACGTCATACGTCAAAATGACATGACATTCCTGTCTAAATCAAAGGCTAATAAATATGCACCACATATGCATGTGATGTGTCTCAACCAATAAAATATCGCCAAATCACTTAAAAGAAAACCTATTCTTATCACTTTTCCTGCGCCATGTTACCTTAAATCTGATTGTATAAAATTTATTAAATATGAATTTTATAATATGATTCAAATATATCAAATTCAAAAATATTAGTCCAAATGAATATTATGGATTAATTTAATTGGGTTAAATAATTAAGTCGATAAAAGATGGATTTAATTAAAAGTCCAATTCATTTATTTGGGCTACGAAAGAGAAGAAAGCTTGATTCCATTATAACTCAAGGAAACCTATTCTTATCACATTTTCTGCATCATGTCATCTTAAATCTGATTGGCCAGAAAAAGGTCTGATTCTATCATGGTTCTTCTATTCTACAACTATATAAAGGCATCCTCATAATTCAGAATTCAGATCAAGAATTCGAACAAAAATCCAGAGAGAGCTTATGGATCAAACACGCAGATTTCTCTACAAGCAACAAGAATTCAAGAAATCAAGCATTCAAGTTCAAGACCACTGAATTCAAGAACAAGCCCAAAATCCCTTGGATTCAAGTACAAGTCAAGATCAAGTTCAAGAACAAATCCATATCAAGTTCAAGTTCAACATCATCAAAATATTTAATCAAGATCAAGACCACCGAATTCAAGATCAAGCCCCAAAGCCCATGAATTCAAATACAAGTCAAGATCAAATCCATTAAGTTTTTTAAGATTCAAGATCAAGCTCAAGATCTCTTGAATTTATATTTGAAAATGCAAATCAGAGGATTCATAGAGATTGTAGAACTCACTCCTTGAATAAAATACTACGATTGTCGCAATATTTTTTATTCCTTGATTATTATTTTCTCGATGCAAATTTTATTGTCATATACTAATAACTTCTAATATTTCGATGAATCAATTATCAAATTATTTATTGATTGATAGTCAAGCATTATTTTCTCTTCCAATCATTAAATTTGATGTTCTCTTCAGATTAAATTAAAACAATATCACTACATCATTTTAAAGATTATTTTAATGATCAAGATGCGAACTTTAGTACTAGTCATATTATAATTTGATGCCAAAAATATATTTAGTAGTAGTCCTTAAAAGTATTTTTAGGAGCAAACATCAACTATTCAAACACATTTTATTTTAAATTAGTTCAAATTTTTTTCTCTAAAATATATCCAAACAAGCTTAGCATTTATTTTTGATTGCCAAAAATTAACTAATACTCCCTCTATTCACTTCTACTTGTCACTAATTCACTTTTCAAAATTATCTTGACTAAACTTCAAAGCTAAATTAAAGTAGCTAAATGTAATATTCAAAATTGAAAATTTAGATAGTTAAAAATTATACGAAAATGTTATAAGTTCCAATCATTCTCATATTAATATGATAAAAAAATACATCTTAAAACATTGCTCAAATTTCATATATATAGTTTGACCTCAATAAGTGAAATTGTGATAAGTAAAAGTGAACGGATAGAGTAAAAACTTTTCATTTTAACACAATTATAAAATATCCTTATGGATCCATAACAAACGTAAAGATATGTAGGGATTCTTCTAGATTTTTATTTTGAGCATTAATTATACAATTATTATTTTCCCTTAAATAAAGCTAAAATTACTAAAATGTCATTGGTCATCCTTCTCATGGCTCCTCTCTCTCTCTCTCTATATATATATATATATATATATATATAGAAGAGTGAATCCAAGGACGATCAAGGGCAAAATTATTATTTTATACAAAAAAATATCTATTGAAAAAGATATAAAAAAAACTAATTAGTTCTAGAAACATCTTTTATAAAAAAATAAAATAAATTATGATTAAGGGTAATTTCATGTTTACAAGAAAAAACATAAATGTAGAAGCATCTTTTAATAAAAAAAAATTAAGCATGAGCTAATAGTTAAAAGCCCCATTAAACTTGACACACTTTATTAAATGCACATCTTCATTATGAGAAATCATAATTAACTATTAATTCATTTTGTTATTAATTCACTTTCTTTTCTTTTATAAATTAATATGATATCTAGACAAATTACTCCATTTTTCAATTATTTTAATTTAATTCTTAATATTTTTTCAATTTACTATATTACTAAAAATATCTACTTCAATATTAAAACTTATTATTTTAAAATATAACTATTAACCTTACAAATAAAATGATGGATGACATATTTGCATATAAAGTAAACTATAAATATTTTCTAAATTATAAAGGAGTAGCTCTTTATTCAAATATAAAATCAAATTTGCACTTTATTTGATTTAAAATATATTAATTTAAATATAACCTTTTTACTATGTCTCATCCACAACGTGATAGTGACAGTAATATTGTAACTCTTATAGATGAGATTCTCTACAATCAATAATCAGAATGGTAAAGAGACTACACCAAGCTTGAGTGAAGCCGACTAATATGCTATGTTGATTGACTAGAAATAGTGCAATATTACTTATATGAATCATACATTTGAGTTCGCTCTAGAGGTACCAGGACCCTTTTTCTTCAAAACATGCTCCCGATGTTACCCATGAGAGAGAAACTTAGTCTCCAAAGAGATTAATGGTATCACCTAAGAGTAAGATGTGAGGTCTTATACCACCCTGAGTAGAGCTGTCATTCCAGAGCTAGAATGATGACGATAGAGAGAAAAGGATGAGATAGTGAGAGTGATAGTTGAGGCTTGTAATTAGAGATATATACTTATCATGTAAGTGATGACACGATGAGTCGATTGCCATAAGTTTGGTGAAAAGTGATTACTCTATGATTGTTATGATGAGGTATATACATACATATATATATATATATATATATATATATATAGAGAGAGAGAGAGAGAGAGAGAGGATGTGATAGAGTGTGCTCAAATTATAAGGAAGTTTATGTTGATGCATTGTAGTATTCATATTGTTGAGGGTGAGATGTAGATGTTGAATAGGGGAAACAGAGCACCTGTGAAGAGATAGATCAAAACTAGGCT
>JAOTQJ010000099.1:13424498-13445551 GCA_025642045.1 Solanum sejunctum | reverse complement strand
GAGGCATAGGGTGGAGTTTTTTTAAAAAAAAAATTTGGGGTGGGGGAGGGAGGAGGGGGTGGGGGAATTAGCTAGGTAGGAATAGGAATGTGTGAAAAAAATAAAAATTTCCAAATGTAAAATTTTTTATCTAATTTTATTTTAAAAAATAATATTTTTTTAGGGGAGGAGAATCGTGGTATGGATAGGATAAAAAGATCAATTTGAAATTGGCTAAGAGTTTTGAAAAATATTTTTTTCAATCTTTGAAAGGAAGTCATTTTTCTTAAATTTGAGAAAAATGAGTTGCTTTGAAAAATATTTTCCAAAAACGTTTAAGCTAACCAAACATGAGATGAGAAAATGGGAAACCATTTTCCTTCATACCAAACACAACCCTAAAATAAAATGAGTTTGGATAGTTAATTATTCACTCTTAAAGATGCTTTTAAGAATTATTACATAAATATATTTTTGGTATTAAGTTATATAATATGATTATTACTAAAGTTTGTATCTTATTTATTAAAATAGTCTAAAAATGATATATCGATATTTTTATTTAATTTTTTTAAAAAAAATCAAATTTAGTGTCTGAAAGAGAAAATAATATTTGACTATCAAAAATTAATAAGTTGATAATGTACTCTTCGAAATATTAAAAGTTATTAATTTTTTATTTTTATGTATAATATTTTCCTAATATCAAATATGATAAACTATTTAACAAAGAAAATTTGAAGACAAAAATTTAATATTCAAATTTGAGAAATGTTAAATTACAAAATAAAGAAAATGAAAGAAATTAAAAAATAAAACAGAACAACAAAAGAAAATATTAATTAAACAGGACTATGTACAAACATAAAGAAAACATATTAAAAAAATAAATAAAAGAAAAAGAATTAGAAAAACAAGTATATTGATTATTTTGTAGGGGGTAAGATTCAAAGTTTTCTTTCACGACATGATAATAGAATTCAATAATAAGTTTTTTAAATTTTAATTTAGAATTTAATATTAAGATAATTGTTATAATCATATATAGAAATAAAGTTGCTTTCATGATTCCTTTATTTTTGTGAAATTAGAAAATTAACTTTTTAACAAATACTTTTAATATTAACATAAAAATAAATTGAATTATTTCTACTTATTGAAGACAATAATCAAATGAATCAAATTCATCCACAAAGCTAACCACAAATAAATGTACTCTGAAATCAAATAAATATTTGTCTTTCATATATTTTACATGGGATTTTGTTATGTGCATGCCATACTCTGTAGAATTATCAATATACAGTATTCTTGGTGAATAGGCTTAGAAAAAAAGCCAATGCTTCTTTCTGCGAACTCTAGTTGGAGCTTCTGAAAGTAAAGCAAATGTGTCTTCTCAGTATAGTTGAACCAAATTTCTCAAAAGCAAAAACGACAACGTACTTACCACCAATTTCGTATAACGAATTGTAGTGCACTTCACTCCAGAAACTCAGCCACAGTTCTGTAAATCGACAACAAGTCAAAAATTGTCGCAAGTATTGATTGTGCCATGATCATTAGGTAACAGAAAAGATGTATGTACCCCTAGAAGGTTGTATGTCCTTGGGAAGGATATCAATGTAGCCATTGTCCCGGAAAGAGGTGACCAAACATATTTTTACTCCAAACTGCAAATAAAATCAAAGAAATTACATAGAGTTAGAAGACAGCAACATCAGACACCCAACAAATGGCAAAGAAAAAGAACTGCAGATAAAATGTATGGACAAAAGGCTTATTAATTACACACACACACACACACACAAAAATGCAGAAACAGCAGAGGTAGTAGATATCCTGCTTTTTAAGTTGCTTTCATGCCTGATGCTATATTGAACTTCAATTGTTAACAGTGAACTGATTTATTCGAATTCTATCCCTTGACAAGTAGGAGAAAAGAGGCAAAAGATATTGTTTCATGCCTTAACAAAAAGAACTTTCATGAAAGCCAAATGGTAAAAGGTCAACAGCACAACCAGGAAGCTGAGCAGAATTGCTCTACACTCAACTTTTGATGCTACCATATTATATACTGACACAAACTCAAATATTAACTTGCTAAAATCTCTATGTATATTATATGCAATTATCAGATGCTACGAACAAGGTTGCTTCATTGCTTTTCTTATAATTTAACAAGCTCAGATTTGCAAATTTCAATGCATCAATTTTTCTATGCAGGAAATATACCAACTGTTGGCTTTTCTCTTGTATCCAACATTTCGAATCACAATGTCATAATATTGCGAAAGTACATCCTCATATTTCTTCTATGCTACCTCAACATGGCCGTTAAATTCTTAGTTCAAAATGATATACTACATGCTCACAAGTCACAAGTATACAATATATGCTGCCGATGCTTGTTGAGGCACAGAAGAGAAACTTTCAACTTACTCTATCAGCAGCTGCTTGTAGAGTGACATGATCTCCCCATTCTCCCAACCTGGTTAAAATGAGAATGTCTGTAAAGTATTGATATTTCTCACTATAAGCACTGAAAATTGACCAGACAGCTTACCTCTTCATCTTCTTCAAATAGCTTTTGTATTTCATGGGTACATAACCTTCATATAACTTTCTAAAGTGCTTTAGCTGAAATGAATTGCCAACTAGATTAAGAAACATGTAGGATAAAAACTAGATTTAGAGACAGTGTCAAACTCAAGCAAGTAGAGGATTGTTTTAATGTTTACTACATCCCAGAAATTAGGTCAGGCAATTGCGCTGATGAGTCTCAGATAAAAACCGAGAAAATGTTTCTTTGTTACTCTATTAGTAGGCACAAGTCACCCAGGAGGAGCAAAATGAAAATTTGACCAAAAATGTTATGACTCTGAATCTTATGATATTACAACAATTGTATTAGTCTAATCTTTTCACAAAAGAAGAAAATGTCAACCCTTTTTCTCAGCCTAGGGCTGCATCAAAACCATCTCCGTACTGGTCAGGTGGCCTCCAGTTGGGGAAGGGGGGGAGGGGGTTCTGAGTAGGGAATGGTACAGAAGGGGTGCTCTATCGGATTGTCCTGGTACTGGTCTGATCAGGTTCCCAGGCAATATCTTTAAATTTAAGCCGTTGTCAGGCTAGTATGGCCCACCCAACGACCATTTCACCCCCAAACACACGCACACTCTTTTTTTATTACCCCAATAATGGGATGGGGGGTTTTATAGTTAAAAAATAGGACTAAAATGTATTATCAACAACTTGGAGTATTAAAAAGTTTGAGGGGTAGGGATGCTTGGGGGTGGGGGTGAAATGGATGCTGGGTGGGGACCACTAGCCCAATGGCTGTTAATTTTTAAAAAAATTCAAAAATCGCTGAGGAGTTGGACCAGACTGGTACCGATACAGTGTTATCAAAGGCGCTCTTAAGCCTTGAAACGAGGCTCAAAACGTGTTGAGCGCTTTGCCTCGCTTAACATGTGCTTCACTATCATCAAAGTTATAAGAAATACTTCTCCTTGCCAACGAACCTCTTTTGAAGAGGCGGCACAACAACAACAACATACCCAATGAAATCTCACAAGTGGGGTCTAGGGAAGGTAAAATGTACACACACCTTACCACTACCTCATATAGATAGAGATGCTATTTCCAGAAAACTCTCATCTAAAAATTGAGCTCCATAAGCAGAAGATACTACATATGGAAAAAAAAGGAATAGAAAAGTAGAAAAAGAAAAACGACTAACGATGAAAAGCAAATGATAGTATGTAAATATGATAAAAGTACAAATATAAGACGAATAATGACAACACAGGATAGAGAGAAAGAGACTACTCCTACTATAATCACAAGGTCATACATCGACCTATCCCTACTAGCCTATTAGCCTTCTACACTAATACGCGACTTCTACTCTTTTCTATTTAAGGTCATGTCTTCAGTGAGATGAAGTTTCGCCATATCATGTCTGATCACCTCCCCCTAATACTTTTTCGGTCTACCTCTACCCCTCCGTGTAACCCTAAATCCAACCTCTCGCATCTTCTAATAGAAGCATCAGTGCTTCTCCTCTGCACATGTCTAAACAATCGCAATCTTGCTTCTCCCTCACCTTGGTAGCCACAGGGGCCACCTCTAACTTCTCCCGAATGGTCTCATTCCTAATCTTATCATATCCACACCTCCATCTCAACATCCTCATCAGTACAACCTGCATCTTCTGAACATGTGAATTTTTAATTTGCCAGCACTCCACCCCATATAACAGAGATGGTCTAACCACCATTCTGTAAAACTTGCCTTTAAGTTTAGGTATAACTGCCAATGCACACAAAAGGTATAATTCTATTGAGGAGTTGACGGTAAATGGGAAAGTTGTCAAGAGCCCAGAAGTTAGTATATTGAAACTGAGACTTGGAGACCCTTACATAGTTGTAGGGGAGAAACATAATCTCAGCAGAAGATAGTCTCATGCTTCAAAAGGAATTTGAGGACCAAGTGATATGGGAGACTGTAAAGCTTTGTGCTGGAGTCAAAGCACCTAGGCCTGACGGTTATAACATGGCTTTCTATACTTACTATTGGGAAGTCATAAGAGGGGAAGTGAGTAATGCTATTAAGAAATTCCATGAGAGATGTGCTTTTGTGAAAAGCTTCAACTTAAGTTATTTAGCCTTGATTCCCAAAAAGGTAGGTGGAAAGGAGTTCACTGACTTCAGACCTCACGGCAAACGAGTGCATGGACTCTAGAACTAGAAGCAATATCCGAGGAATCCTCTACAAGCTGGACATACAAAAGGCATATAATCATCTGAATTGGCAATTTTTGTGTGAAACTCTCAATAAAAGAGGTTTTGGTGGCAGATGGCTAAGATGGATGAAGTTCTGCCTTTAAACAGTCAAATGAATATTAGTTCTCATCAATGGCTCTCCAACAGGCTTCTTCTCTGTCCAAAGAGGTATAAGGCAAGGTGACCCTCTATCACCTTCTCTATTCATTATTCAATGGAAGGACTAAGTGATCTATACCATATTAAAAGCACGAAGACCTTTAGAAATGATGTTTGAACTTTTTGCATTTCATTAAAAGACTTGTTTAGAGGCAGCGACAGTAAACAATTAATATTTCAATTTATCTAATTATTTTTCAATTTCTTTGTTCATATATTTGTCACGTTATGCTTATAAATTACTCCCTCCATCCCATTTTACGTGGCATATTTTCTTTTTTAGTCCATCCCAAAAAGAATGTTATCTTACTAGAAATTAAAACAATTTAACTTTAAAATTCTCCTTTTACCTTTAATGAAATGAATTTCAATAACACAAATATCTATGAATGATTTTAGACCATAAGTTTCAAAAGTTTCCTTTTCTCCTTAAACACCGCGCTAACTCAAATGAAGCCACATAAAATCGGACGGAGGAAGTACTAGTTTTAGAATAAACATATATATTTGTACTTTTCTCCTCTTGAGCCTTTTCTCATTAAAGCCCACTTTTTTTTTTGCGCTTTGCGCTTAAAGCTCCAATGGACCTTAGAGCTTTTTTGCACTTTTTGCTTTTGATAGCTCTGTACCAGTACAAACGGGACCGGGAAAATCCAGTAGACGTGCCCCCTTCCGTCACGTTTCCCAGCATTGTAACCCCAACCCCTTCCCAACAGAGGATACCGGACCAATACAGAACTGGTAACGGACTAGTACCACTAGCGGTAGCTCCCCGTTCCACTGCAGCCCTAGGTTCAACTAGGATTTTTTGTCCTACAATTACGAATTTGATTCCAGATTTGTCAATCACAGACCCCGTTTAACAAATCCTTCTGATCCTCAAACTTTTGGGGCCTTCTTGATCTAAAAGTTTGCACTTCAGTATATTCCCAACATTTAGACAAAAAGAAGGCAATTGTCTATCTATTATTCTACGTGCCAAGTGGTTAATTACTTCAATGGTCTAGTTGGTTAGTGCCACCTCCTAGTCACCAAATGACCAACTTGACCACTATATTTGGACAGTTTTGACAACTGACTGAGATGCAGGGGAACTTTAAGTCATTGAGTGTCAGGTTAGAAGGCTTGCTATTTCTTTTAATCATGGCTTATCTTTGCCACAAGTTGGGGCTCACTAATTTAGTTTAGGAGTCATGACTTTTCCCCAGAAGAAGTGAACTGCTGCCACAGATTTTCCTTGGAGTTCTATTCTGCTTCATGAGTTTTAAGTCCCTAATCATTGACTTGTTTGCTGTTTACTGTAGCTTCTCCCTGTCTACAGTGAGACAATTTTTCATGCCTATGCTACGCTATAACTTCATATTCCTTCTCTGAAACACAGATTAAAGCATGTCCTTTGGTATAAATCGATGAAGACTACTGAATCGTTTTGATGTGCAACTTCATCCAAAGGCTGTTGTAGTAAAAACTTTAAGATGGTTTGAGATATATTTATACCAAAACCATGTTCTTTAAAATTAGCAAACCTCATTTTTACCTGTGGGTGTCATCACTTGTGTGACCGCTGTTGACATTTTCCATTTGGCTACTGCTGTCATACATACACAGTTCATAGAGGTCCTATGTATAGCTCCTCACTTTAGTTATACTAAAACTAACAAAAAAGAATCTAAGCTACAATGTGGCAATCTTAGATGAACACAATCCTCAAACATACTCATTATGCAATTCTCAACTTTTAGTTTTCGCACATCCTGTTTCCGAACAATGGAAAGCAAATATTTAAAACATGCAACTTTACCTGCTTAACGACCTCCTTCCTTACATGCTTGTGATACTCTGGATAATGATATAACTGATCTGAAAGGGCTCTAAACTACAATAAGCCAAGTAAACAGTCAAAAAGCAGGTTTAAATTGCCTGCGAATTAATAAGTAGCATGTGGGTCTCAACTGCAACAAAAGCTTGTCAACTAGTCAACAGAGACCAACCTGACAATTCCCATCCCCTTCAATTGGCATTTCAGTAAGACCATATGTTGCCAACCTGAATCAAAGATAAACATAGGATCAGAGTTGTCAATAAAGCCATAGAGCATCAACAAGTTGGTCACCAAGTGCAATTAAAGTGTCGCTTCGGCTATGATTAAAGGTACTAATGAAGGGGGAAAAATAATATATATAAATTTATGAGCTATGTTGCTCAGACTCTTCAAAATTGTCTATTGGTGTGTGTCGAATCCTCCTAAAGTAGTGCACTTTCGGAAGATCTGACATGGGTTTGGCGAAAATTTTGAAGAGTTCGAGGAACTTAGCTTATGAGCACAAAAGATATAATTTGGACAAATAATTGAAATAGTATAACTGCTTGAAATATATGAAGTAAAAAAAAATCATGTCATGAAGTTCATAAACTAATTTATTGTGATTTTGATAGAAGATGCAGCTTTAAGCTTTCGGCGACTAGTTTGCTTTAGCATATTTCTATTTTCTTTTTTTCTTTTGATGGGAAATCACAAAAGAAAAAGTCATTTCAACAAGAGTCTCCAAAGTCATTTATCTGGTCCCTTCTACACAATGTAGGCTCCATCCTAGCTTCGCTCTTATAGTTTTATATATTACTACCAGCTGCCTATTTTATTCATCTTTCCAAAAATGCTTTACAGATGAGTCGAGGGAATTGTAATGTGAACCAACTCCCTTTTTTTGCCTGAAAGATAGTTGCAGCTATCTTTGTTACAATGAGCTTGCTCTTACAATAGAATAAAATAAGAAAGACTTTGATCACGAGGCAAACATTGTTATAGCAGGAATTAAGTGGTCCAGTAATTTATATATATACAGAGGAAATAAAATAGGGTTAAGGATCAAAATTGATATATATTGGATTCACAAAAGTAAGTCATCCAAAGGCCTCAAGCTGAACAATGGTGTTATGACCGAGGAATAACCTGCTAGAGAGCCTCTCATGGTCTAGCGTAGCATCATTTGGGTCAGGTATCTCCCCAATTACCCGTGGAGTGTGCTGCCAGGACAGTAAGATTGTAAGTAGAATGCAAAGACAGTACAGCATAAGTTTCCATGGTATAAAGCTCATGAAGTAGTACAATGAAACCCAAACTATGGACAGAAACACATATTCATTCAGATACACTATTGCTAAGAGTTTGCAGAAAACAAAAAACAATGTAAAGCTAGATGCTTCATCATGAAAAAGTCAAAACGTTCCCTGGGTTTGTAATGTTCTATGGATCATACCAGACACTAGAAGTTATCAGGGGTGAATTTCCAGCTAAAATATGGGGCATGTGAATCCATGTGTCTATCTATAAAACTAGGTACTTTTGTGTATATCTGTTCTAAAATTGGTATGATATTATCTGCTGGCTTCGATGCTATTAGAAGGCTAAATAGAGCAATTGATGGATGTTGAGTTATTTACCTAGAGGATTAGGATCAATCTCCACTTAATACATTACCACTTTTCGTCCATGTTCTAAAAATCCTAGATATACGTTTGGAAGTTACAAACAGATCTCCACATAAATGTCTATATGGCAAGATAGTGAGTCCATGACCATCCAATCAGAAACTCTATATGCTACTAAAACTAAAATATAATCGTACCGGTATTGAATCCAAATGAGAAAGTCTCTTCCCAAGCTTGCCCCCATATTTTCGAGCATTTTCTTCTTCTTCAGCTAAAATTTTTGCAATGGCATGATCATCCTCAGTGCCCTGCTGTGAATTGCTATTCAAACTAGATGCAGAACTTGAGCTTGCTCTTGAATTCCCGTAGTATTCATTCATATTATATCAAACAACTTCTAAGCATACATACAAACCTAGTATTAAACATCATCCAATAAATAAACCCCATAAGAGTAGAATCTTTAAAGTTTGTAGGTTCGAATATATAGGCACAATTACTTTACTCAAAATACCCAAATAATTTTTTTTTTAAAAAAAATAAGCAACAGAAAGATCCAAAATGAAGAAGATTGATTTTGATTTGAAGAAAAGAAAGAAAGATACCTGTGAATGGAAGATAGCGGAAAAGGGAAAGAGGTGTTTGGGGGAAAGGGCAGTAGTTTATTTGAAATATAAAAGTAAACGTCATTCTTTGTTGCAAATCAAAAAGAGATTGAATGTTTCGGTAAACAAACAACAGCCTACGGGAAACGGAAGCGTGTCTGGGATTGGCTATGGAACCTTCTTTGCCAAACTCTTGACTTTTATTATTACTGGTATCCAGGAGAAAAATTAAATTTTATTATAAATTTAAAAATAATAATTCATTACAAAACTAATTTTGATAATGATCTATTTATAAAAGTCCTATATATAAAAATTATATTAATAATTAGAATTTATGATAAATTAATATTTTTCTTAGCAACTATAAAATACTTTGTTAATTCAAATAAAAAGAAATTTAAGTTTATCAACCAAGGAAGATTTATAAATCTTTCCACGGCTAAAAGTTCTTACTTTTTTTTAGCAACAAAAGGGTGAACTATTGTCATACCAACAAAAATACTTGTTACATCAAGTTGTTTTTACCCATCTTTCTAGTGACCAACAAGTTGGTACTAGTTCACTTAGCCCTCATCCTTTCATCTAATTACAAATTCTTTGAATTAACTGTATACATCTGCTTCTTTTCTTATTATCCTTTGTTTTCTGTGCACTTTCCTTGATGATGTTCTTTACCTGCTGAATTACATAAGCTTCGTCACGTCTTTCCTTTTTAAAAATCAGCATATTCCTTGTTGTCAATGTGTTGTATATTACAGTTTCATACGCAAGAACTATTTCTTCTCTCTTGCACTCACTTTTTCTTTTTTATCTTCATGAGCACCTCCTCTGGTCCTTTGTTCTGCAGTGTTATTCCCAGCCAAAAAATTCTTTATCTCCTCCCAGATGCTTGTGATCCATGAGCAATGTGTGAACAAATGGTCTACATTTTCTGGTGTTCCATTGTTACACAAAATACAGTTTGTGTCTTAAAGTGTCATCCGTATTATTTGCATTCTATCTTTTATAAGCTTATTTTGTACAGCCAATCAGTTAATGAAAGTATACTTTGGTACTGTATATTTGTTCCACATAATGTGAGCAAAGTCCCATTTCTCTTCAGCATCTATAAATCTTCCATAACCCAATATGATTGAATATTTCCCATCTCCTGTGAGACAATATGCTCCCCCCCCCCATACCAGTCCCTCATTCGCTCCTTAATCTTGGGCAGATACCAGCTGATTATAAAGATACTTAATTTTTTAGTGTTTGCTACCAATCCTGTTGTCCTTAAGAAGTGTTCTAAAGCTTCAATTATTCTTTGTATTGATCTCTCTTGCCCTTTGTAGAATATCATTAAATCATCAACAAATATGAGGTGATTCGGCCTTACTTTCTTACACATTTGATGAAATTTGAAAGTTGCCCCATCTTTGTGAGTACTTTGTAGAGATATTTCATCACTAGTACAAATAATAGAGGTAATATAGGATCTCCTTGTCTTAACCCACTCTTCCAGCAAAATACCCAGAGCTATTCCCATTAATTCTTGTTGTAAATTTTTTAGATGTTATACAACTCATTACAAGCTATCTGAACTTCAATGGAAACTCATAAACCTTCAGCATTTCCTCCACAAATTCCTAACTCACCATGTCATATGCTTTCCTCAAATCTATTTTCACTAGACATCTTGGGAGTAGTTTTTCTCTTATAATGTCTCATTATATCATGACATATTAGAACATTATGGACAAGTGATCGTCCCTTTACAAATGTACCTTGTAATTGGTTAACCAGACAAGGGAATACCCTCTTAAGTCTGTTACATAACACCTTAGAAATCACTTTTTAAATCACGTTACAATAGAAAATGGGCCTGAACTGACTTGCCAACACAGGGTTCTGTACTTTTGGAATTAAAACAATTACTGTTGTATTAACTTCTCCTAGTAATTTGTCATTATGCATGAACTCCATCATAGCACTTGTTATATCCTTTCCCACTATCTCCCAAGCATCCCTACAAAAATCACTACTAAACCTATTTGGTCCTACACTTTTTGTTATTTTTATGCTAAACATAGCCTCTTTCACCTCCTTAGTTGTAACAGGCTCTAGTAGGGTCATCTGTTGTCGGACAGTTAAAGTGTGACCCCTTTAAAAAAGAGCTCTTTAGCCTTATGTCTTTCTCCTTTCCCCCTTTTCCCCCAAGAATTTAGAGAAATTCCTAACAAAAATTCCTGCAAGTTGTTCTGGTTAGGTATGTGCTTTCATGTTTTCATCCTGCAGTTGAGTAATTATTTGTTTGAGTCTCTTCTGCTTGAGTACTGAGTGAAAGTACTTTATGTTGTTGTCACTTAGCTTCAACAAAATTGCTTTGCTTTTCTGGACTTACACCATTTTTTCCAAGTAACTCACTCTCTTGAATTCCTTCCCAATTTCTAATTCTTCCTTCTGTACTTCTAAATTTAGGGGGTTCAGTTGTAATTTTTCTATGCTTTTTATAGATTCTCCCTCAAACTATTCACTACCTCCATTATTTTACTAAAGTGTTGTGTATGTAGCTCCTTTAAAGCTTTTTTTAACTTCTTCAACTTTTGGACTATTTGAAACATCTCGCATCCTTTTATCTACTTCTACCAGCCATCTTCAACTATCTTCTTAAACTGATCATGAGAACTCTACATGTTGTAGTAATTGAACTCACTTTTTTTCCTTTGAAATCCCTCTTCTTTCACATGTATTGGACTGTGATAACTAATCCTTTCATTCAAGAAATTTATTGTACAATCTGACATTTCATCTAACCAAACACCATTAGTAAAGGACCAGTCTATTTTAAAGAAAATTTAACTTGTAGTCCCCTTTTAAATCCAAGTCTGTCCATACCTTTTCATTTTCTCTAGCACATATGATCTTAGACACTCTTGAAAATCTTCATCTTTGTAAGTGTAACAGCTGGCCACCAATTTTATCTGTTGTGTGTAACACATTATTGAAATCACCTAAAATGATCCATGACAGTTTTATTCTGTACTCCATTGATTCAAATAATCCCATAGTCCTTTCCTTTTTTGTCTTCCATTCTAAGCATATACAAAGGTGCAATAATACTTTTTTAGTAACAATTTATTCTTGACCAGACATATGACAACTCAATCTGATTCACTCTTAACAACCATTTTATTTATATCATCACTCCACACCTCCATTATTCTCCTATTATAGTGAGAATTATGTTGCAGTAGTATTTCCACCCTACAAACTAGAACCTACAACTCTTTCTAGACTCTTTTATTTTATTCTTGTTTCCAACAAACCTGCTAAATTAATATCTAACTTTTTACAGAGGTATACAACTTCCCTCTGTTTACTTAGGCCATTTAGGCCTCTCACATTCCAGCATAAGAGATCAGCTATTCTCCATAGGGATTGGTTCTTGCGTAGCTTCCCTTTCTCACATTGCTACCTTTATCTTCAATTTCCTTACTACTCAATTGCTCAAATGCATTTGCTATCTTGACTGTTTGATATTCTTGTACTATCCCTTATTTGAACCTTTTCTAGTACCCTCCATATCTTTTATGTACTATCTCTTTTTCTTTGCCTTTTTCTTGTCCCTTATCTTCATTTTTGATTTCAGTTATTACATTTTCCTTTCCTTGATTTGGTTTTAGTTTTCTATAGTCCTCTTTTTCATTCCTATATTTCTTGCATTGGTCACATAAAGTTGGTTTTCAATCATATGTTACTTGCTGAGAAATTATTATTCCTTTCTCATTTCTAAATATTATTTCCTCTAGTAGCTTCTGTCCTACATTCACCTCTACCAACATTTTAGCACAGCTCAACCCCAACTTTGTTTTATATATTTGTCAACCATCAGTGGCTTTCCCACTAGACTCCCTATTTTTCTAAATCCTCTGGCACTCTAGTATTTGAAATCGAGCCTTAGTAGCTTGATCCATATTGGAAGAGTCAGTAGTTCCTCTTTCAAGAATTCTATTTTCGGGGATCATTCTTTCACTATCACTTATTTATTATTACCACCACCAACAACATACCCAGTGGAGTCTGGAGAGGGTAGAATTACCACTACTACATAGAAGTAGAGAGGTTATTTTCTGGGAACCCTCGTCTCAAAATTCATAAGCAGAATAAACTAGATATGATAAAAGAAAATAAAAGGGAATAGAAAGAGCTACTAATAATGAAAAAATACATGATAGTATGTAAATACGATAAGATTAACACATGTAGGAAAAATAATGATAGCACATGACATAAAACACAACTACTACACTCTAAGGCCAGACATCCACCTAACCCTGCCTACCAATTAGCCTACTACTCTAATTTGCGACCTCCACTCCTTTCTATCTAAGGTTATGTCCTCGGTGAGATCAAGTTCTGCCATATCTTGTCTGATCACTTCCCCTACCTACTTCTTTGGTCTACCTGTACCCCTTTGTGTATCTCCCACTGTCAATCTCTCGCACCTCCTAATAAGAGTATTGGTACTCCTTCTCTGCACATCTCCAAACTATCATAGTTTCACTTCCCTCATCTTATTAGCCATAGGGGCCACTTCTATTTTTTCTCGAATGGTCTCATTCCTAATCTTATCACTCTTCGCGTGACCACACATCCATCTCAACATCCTCATCTCTACGGCATGCATCTTCTGGATATGTGTATTTTTTATTGGCCAACACTCTACCCCATACAACAAAGATGGTCTAACCACCATTCTATAAAACTTATCTTTGAGTTTAAGAGGTATCTTCTTGTCATACAATACTCCAGATGCTAACCTCCATTTACTCCATGCTGCCCTAATACGATATGTGACATCATTGTCGATATCGCCATTACTCTAGATGATAGACCCCAGATACTTAAAGTTTTCCCTCTTAGTGATATGATGAGTGGCAAGCCACATATCAATGTCTACTTCATCCCCCACAACACCGAATTTACACTTTAAGTATTTTGTTTTGGTCCTACTCAGTTTGAATCTTTTGGACGCCAAGGCGTGTCTCCAAGCCTCCAACCTATCATTAACTTTAGTCCGAGTCTCATCAGTCAGTATTATGTCATCTGCAAATAGCATACATCATGGAACCTCTTCCTAAAAAGATCACGTCAGCTTATCCATCTCCAAGGCAAACAGAAAAGGGCTCAACACAAATCCTTGATGGAGTCTCATCTCAACAGGAAAATACTCTAAGTCTCCTCCCACTATTTTTACTCGAGTTTTAGCTCCATCATACATATTCTTAATTGCCCTGATGTATGCCATTGGGACACCTTTTACCTCTAGACACCTTCATAGGACATACCTAAGAACTTTTTCATAGGTCTTCTAGAGATCAATGAACACTATACGAAGGTCCTTCTTTCTTTTCCAATATTTCTCAACTAATCTTAGGACAAGATGAATTGCTTCAGTAATCAACTGCCCTGGCATGAATGCAAACTGATTCTCTGAAATAAACACCATTGGTCTCACCCTCATCTCCACCACTCTCTCTCAGACCTTCATAGTGTGACTTAACAACTTGCTAACCCTGTAATTGTTTACAATTTTGAATATCTCCTTTGTTCTTGTACAATTGAACCATTGTACTAGTCCTTCATTTATCAGGCATCTTGGCAGTCTTCATAATATCATTGAACAGTCTAGTCAACCACTCTATGCCATCCTTGATCATGTTCTTCCAAAAATCTATCGGAATCTCATCGGGTCCGATCGCTCTCCCTTTCTTCATCCTACTAATATCCCTTCTAACCTCCTCAACTCTAAACCGACTGCAATAACCAAAATCATGATGACTTTCGGAGCGTGCCAACTTGCATAGCTCAATATCTCTATCTCCTATTTAATTTAGGAGTTTATAAAAGTAAGCTTGCCACCTTAGTTTAATGGAAGTGTCATCTATCAACACCCCACTATCCTCATCCTTGATGCACTTCACTTGGTCCAAGTCGCAAGCTTTCTTTTCTCTCTCTTTAGTGAGCCTATACAATATCTTATCCCCCACCTTTATCACTTAGCTTCTCATATAGAAGCTCAAACGTTGTTGTATTAGCACTCGTCACTGCAATCTTTGCTTCTGACTTAGCCGTCTTATAGATCTCCTTAAGAATTCACTTTTCATCTTCATCCCTACACTTCAACCACCACTGTTTTATTATCAAAACGATAAATGCCTCCTTCTAACATTATCAATTTCCCTTTCTCACTATAAAATCTTACCATAAGTATTTCATTTTTCATCATTGCCACTTTGTTTATCCCATACTTTCCCCATATTTGTTGTATAAATCCATTCATTACCGCAAATGGTGGGTGTGCTCCTAAGACATAACAAATCACTGCATTTTGCCTTTATTCAATCTACGATCTTATATCCGCCAAGTCAATTTTTTCGGTCATCTGGTTATTATAACATTCAAGATTTACATATTCCAATTTGAACCCTGCATTAGCAATTTTTGAAATATCAAATTTATCCCAAATTGATTTGCCTTTATATTGCGATTCCTTACCTTGATCAGTTCCTATTGAGCTAAGTTCCTGATCTACTTTATCTGCCCATGAGCTATGCGAACTTTCCCCACTTACAATTTCAGATCTATTGTTGCACTCTTTCTTTCCCTGGCGTGGTTATCTTCTCTTAACTTCTATGCTTTGCTAGTATAGCTTTTTCCTTCACTTTTTCTTGATTAAATGATTGTGAGCTTCCTATATTGAGAAGTGTTGCACCTATTGGACCTAGGTTTGAGTTCTTCGGCCTCCTGCCCATGGCTAGCGCACATTAGCAGTGTGCGTCAGGAGAGTAGATTGTCACTCATTTTTATATATTTTAAAAGTTAATATTATAATCAAATAATAATTTTAAAAAATAGGTGAAAAGATGATTTTGTCTAAAGCTGAGTCTTTTAATGAAGGACAAAAAGTTCAAACAATATTTCTAAGGTCCTTCACACTTTTAATATGGTATATAAATAGATATAGATAAATAATTTGTTTAATTACGATTCATATCTAGATGCAAGAAAAATAGGGGCAAAGATGAGAGAGTTATCATTGATGTAATTGTATCATGAATATAGTCAATTTATATCAATGGATATAATTAATTTATATAAAAAAAACTATTATATTCAATTGATTGATGCAAATTAATTGCATCAGATGTATTAATGAATATACTTTCTATCCAAATACAATTTGTATTTTGTAATTCATAATAAACTGTATTTGTATACATATAATTATTCATTATATAACTGGCACATACATTGAGTAAGTCAATTTTAAATATACATACAAATTTTAAAAAGATATGTATAGATTCAATTAAATTTAGGAAAATTGTGATACCTGTGATTTATATTCTAGTAATTATAAAAATAGAAAATAATGTTTAGCATGCAATAAGTATATGTATACATTTAATTTAATTTAGGTAATTTTATGATATACATGTGATTCGTGTATTCAATAAATTTAATGAAATTTGTTTATCTAAACTAAATATAAACTAAATTATCAAGTATATATTTCTAATGAATGTAATAGAGAGAGAATATGTTATATAAGCATTTGATTCATGTATACAACGATAATTTGGCATACTTTTTTGTTTTCATTAGTTTTTAGTTTAGTGGCGTTGGGATCTGATGGTGGATTAGGGTCATGTCATCAGTTGAGGTCGGGGCTAGGGGTAGTAGGAGTAAGAGGGCACAGGATTACTTAAGCTAAGAGTAGGGACGTGGAACATAGGATCACTTGCAAGGAAGTCCATATTGTTAGTAAAGAGTCTTAATATGAGACAAATTAATATAGTGTGTGTTTAGAAGATCAGATGAGTAGGTACCAAAGATCAGGATGTAGATGGGTTTAAATTATGGTACTAGGGTGGTTCTAAGGATAAAATGGAGTAGGTATACTAGTAGATGAGGACCTTAGTGAGTATGTGGTGGAGGTTAGGAAGATTAATGATAGAATGATGTCTATTAAACTGGTGGTCAATAGTCATGTAGTGAATGTAGTTAGTGCCTATGTGCCTCAAGTAGGCATAGTTAAGGAAGTCAAAAAGCTCTTTTGGGAAGAGTTGGATGAGGTTGTGAGTGGTATATCACATATAAAAAAAATCTTCATTGGAGGAAATTTTAATGGGCATATCGGTGCAACTTTTGGTGAGTTTGACAATGTTCATGGAGGCTTTGATTTTGGGGAGAGGAATAGAAGTGGGATGGCTCTTTGGATTTTGCGAAAGCCTTTGAGTTGATTATTGCCAACTCATGTTTCTCAAAAAGGAAAAATAACTTGATTACTATTCATAGTAAAGTAGCTAAAACTCAGATTGATTATTTACTCCTCCGGAAGGTCGGTAGAGACCTTTGTAAAAGTTCCAAGGTTATTCTGAGTGAAAATATTTTCACTCAACATAGTCTTCTAGTGATGGATTTAAAGACTAAGTGGGAAAAGAAGAAGAAGGTTATTTATGTTCGACCGAGGATTAGATGGGGAGGCTTAACTCCTACCCTTTCTCGGGAGATGGGAGAAAAATTTAGTTTAGGGGCTTGGAGTAGTAGCAGAGATGTAAACATCATGTGGAACTACTACTGGTTATATTAGAAAAGAAGTTACCAAAGTACTAGGGGTTTCGAGAGGGACCTTTCATGGATGTCACGGTGATTGGTGGTAGAATGGAGAAGTTCAAGGCAAAGTGAAAGGAAGATTTCTTGTACGAAGTGATTGGAGTATAGAGAAGAGGATGAAAAATAGATGCTTGATCACACTCAAACAGTACCTCTCACTTTGAGGATAAAGTGATTGTTGTCAAATATAAAACTTAACTATAGGTTAAGGTCGAATCCAAAGAGAATACGGGTTTTTGCATCATTGATTCACTAACAATTATTTCAAGCATCAAATAACTCTATTCTCAATAAAAAGGAGGGGGGAGGGGGTTGTAATGATTGGTTGTAACTAAAACTACACTAATAAAGCAAAGAGACAATCAAATTGGAGAGCAACTTAGGAAATTGTGTTCCCCATGATTCACTAACTCAAACATTCCAGATAACACAACCTAAATTAGGACATTTCATGCAAGACGATCACTTAGGTTCTTCCAACCCTTGGGCAAAAGTGAAGGTCGAATTTCACTATGGCACTTGGCTGGCTATCATAGTGTACCAAACTAACTGTTGACTATCATGCTAGTCAACCTCTCCTTGACGGAGTTTGGTTGATTAGATGAGAACACATCAATCAAATTCTATTATCCACTTCCTTTTCCTATTCATCACTACCTTGATCGAGATCATGACACTAGGTGGGGTTTAATATTGGCCATCATTAAACAACAAGCAAAATGATGAAAAATGGGTAATACATGAAAATATCCAACTCAAGAAGTGCTTATAATCCGAGTTATTAAGCTAGCTACTCATGGTTCCCACAATCCCAAGCTGTGGGTTTAGCCACGCATGACTTGGACACACAAATCAACAATCAAATTAGAAAACATGAAAGATTTTTTACCCAAGAAAATTGAAGAATAATAAAATCCTCTTTGAAATTAGAATCACAATTTTGAATGATGAAATTTATCCACAAGTGAATCTAAATCCCCAAATTTGAGTATCAAAGTAAAACTCTAATTTTCTACTCTAAAACCCCACAATAATCTAAGTGTTGTATCAAGAATTATCAAAAAGCTCTCCAAAACCTAATTCAAAAATCATAACACATAATATTTATACTATTTACAAAAAGGTCCTTAAAATAATTAAAAAATCTGATCGGCAGCTGCTACGACTTGTAGCTATGGCTCGTAGGATGACCTACGAGCCGTATTAGGGCTTTCATGGTCGGCACTTGGCATTTTGGACTTCACTGCTATGATCCACTTCTACGAGTCATAGTCTAGTATACGACTCGTAGTGCTTTCTCATAGTGACCCTTGTATTTCTTTGTCTAATTTTAATCAACACTGTTAATCGCTATGAGACCCCTTTCTATGAGTCATAGTGAGGACTACAACCCTTACCCTGAGCTCGTATCATGACCCAATTCTAGGGCCTAGATGTGACCGGCGAGAAGGAACCCCAAACAAGCCTCATAACATATCATTACACATCCTTGATCGCTAAAGCATTATAAAATAACATAAGAAATATGAACAAGGGGAATTGGGACTAAAGGAGAGAGAAAGAGTTTAATAATTAAATAACATAGATGAGTCAAAGCTCAAACATAATACATAACTTGTCCAACAACACCTCTAAACATAGATACTTAGCAGGGGGCCAACACGAAACAACTAGGCTCACCCTCATGGTTATAAGTATACAAGAAACAAAAGAGAGTCTTAATACATAACATAAGAAAATAGTCATTGTCCCCTAAATGGAGGACTCACCAAAGGCTAACTTGAACAATATGTCTAGCCACGAGAAGAATCAATAGGATCTCTGGCTCCTACATGGTAACATCATATAGGCATAGAGTATGTGTTAGTAGATTTGAATGTACTAAGTATGTGGTATGTAATGCAATAAGAGATAGACATCATAATCAAAATGCATAATAATAATAATAAGATAATAAGCAATGAATAGCATAATAATAATATAACATGTATGAACAATGCGTGAAGTAAAACATGCTTACAATTCATTCAACTCATATAGATCATAATACATAAGTGTGGGAAGAAACCTCAACCGACATACATAAGACCAAGCGAGATACAACACGGAATCCCGATGTTAACCCTACACTGGAAGAAAAAGAGAAGTTGTTTGCCAAGGTAAACCTCCTAATGCCTAAGTGGATCCACTAAGCCTTTTGTGAACCGAGTACTCACCTCTAGTTCTTGGACTCGGGTACTCGCCATAATCTCGAACTCGGGTACTCGCGTCAAGCCCTCATATTTAGGCTACTCGTCTCTTAGAGATTTCGGGACTTACCTCTAATCTCTTTATCTACAATGGCACGTAATTTTAGGACTTGGGGACTTACCTATAGTCCACTCGGTTCAAAGTCTAATCTCATGGAATATATAAGATAATCATACTTTAAAAACTTGCAATAAACATAGAGACATGGAACGAGTAGTTCTTAACATCATTGACCTCATATGGTGAGCTTAACTTCAATCATAAGAATAGATCATCATCAACATTATCCTTTAACATCAATATCAAAGGCTCACAAGAGGTATAATCTTAGAAAAAGGAGCACAATCTGGCCCTACAACATCATCAACATTTTCATGACTTAAACACATATTTGGAAAGCTCATAATCATCATAGTGTCACTTGAACCACAACTCAACCAATAGATCATCAAAACTTAAAGAATCCTTAAAAATGCATTTTGTCAAATACTTGGAGGGTGTATAGTGTTAGTGTAAAACCATGCAATTCAAGAGTGAAATTATGCAAGAAAATCCCATGTAAAACCATTAATCAATACTTTGTAACACCCTCAAGCAACATACATCAAGACTCTTCATCAAATCCAATATTAGGTCCAAGATTTAGAGCTCAAAACATGCTAAATAGCCATACTTTTATGAACTCAAATAACTGTGCAGTAAATTTCTTAATATACAAAACCCACATATAAAATCAACTTTAAATCATGCAATTTAAGTAGAAAAGAGTATTAGGCACCATGGGCGAGAGGACCTAATGGTTGAAATGCATATACCTTGACCTTGAAGAATTTCTTGAAGAAGACTTTAATGGAGACTTAAAGCTTGAAGGAATTCCTTAGATCTAGATGAGGTTTTTGAGACTTGAATTTGGGAGTAAATATTTGGCTAAGTATTTTGGTGAGTATTGATGAATGTTTAGGATGATATAAGCGTGATATAAGGTTAAGTATAGGTATTTTCAAGTATAGTAATCCTTAGACCCAAGACTTTAAAGTCTTGGACCGAAGTAAAAAAAAGGACCAAAATAACACTAGTTCGCATCTCGGAAGCGACATGGATTACTCAGTGGAATTTGCATTTCTACACAAATGAATTCTACGAAAATGAGCATAAATTTTTCATCTGAAATCAGAATTAGGTGAAA
>JAOTQJ010000099.1:13394964-13408932 GCA_025642045.1 Solanum sejunctum | reverse complement strand
ACCATATTAATATTAAAAATTATAATTTATAATATTTTATATATAACTTTTAAATATTTAAAAAATTTATTTTTAAAATATTATTAATATAATTTAATTTAATTTTATAATTAATTAAATAAACTTTAAAAAATCACAAACGAACCCGAAAGGATTCCCTTTGAATAGTGAAATTTCTTTGTGTCTACCATTATTGCAGACATTAGAACTACGATTCACCCTTATCGAAGATGTCCTTGAGTTGAGCGTCGTTTGTATCCCTAGTAATTGCAGATTATTTAATAAAGTCAAAATTTATAAGTCATACAGTAAACTCTAATTTCAAGAAGTGGACCAGATATTAAATATGAACATGCTGTTTCTTCCTTTTAAACTATACTTTTGTCATGATAAAATTTTTCAAATAAATTGTTTGCACTTTTTAATGATTCAAAATAAATTAATTTGTTAAGGAGGCATAGAAAATATATTATATTTATCTTTCAAAGTTACTATATATTAGTGACTTGTTTTCGATTTAAAGGAAAAAATTGAAAAGAAATAAAACTTACTATATTAATAAATGTACTATTCCTATCAATCTTTTCTTGTCTGCATTAGTGTACTTTGAATCATTTGGGATCCTCAGAAAATAATGGAGTATCAATCTTCCCTTTTTTACTTTAATGTACTATGAAGCTTTTTGGTCCTCAGAATAATAACAAAAACGATAATGGATAAAACGTGTTCGAGATTTCAATGGTTGAAATGCTTCTGAGGTGCTATAGAAAAACGAATGTGTACAATACTTGAATTATCAGTCACGCATAAAATGCTTCTGAGGTGCTATAGAAAATCGGATGTGGATCGAAAAATCAAACTTCTATTATATATATTAGATCAAAAAAATAAAAATATATTTATATATAAATTATCAATTAAATTATTCATGAAATAAGTTTAAATAGTAATAAATTTATAATTACTTAAAATATTTGTTTACATGAGAAATACAAATATATTTTTGTCGCTTTATATCAAGTAAAAAAATTTGTTTTTATGCTTATTTTTCTTAAGCAATAATTGAAGACGTAAATTTTGAAAAACGAAAAACGAATGTGTACTACACTTGAATTGTCAGTCACACATAAAATGATTCTGAGGTGCTATAGAAAAACAGATGTGTACAATACTGGAATTGTTAGTCACTCATAAAATGCTTCTGAGGTGCTATAGAAAAATGGATGTGTAAGTCACTCTTAACCCACAAAAAGACATATATGTCATTTTCTTTCTTTTGTGTTTCTTTCTATCTACTAACTAATTAAACTTCTATGTTATGAGGTCTCACTATAATTGAAGGATTGTTTGGTAATACTTTTATATAACTTTTAAATATTTAAAATTTTATTTTAAAAATATTAAATTAAACTAACTAAAAAAATCAACATAACAAATTTAAAAAATGGAGAGAATTATTTACATTTCTGGTCAAACACCTTTGGGAAAAAGAAAGAGAGGGGCAGTGCTTACTCCGTAAAAGAGATCTGGTGCAGATTAAAGTATTATTGAAGATTTCCTTGAGTTGTGCCTCGTTTGTATCTACAATTAATGCAGAATTTAGAAAACTCTAATTTTAAAAAATAAAATTCAATTTACTCCACATGATGCAGACATACTTTTCAAGGAGTGGACCAGACATAAAATTCGGACGTTTGCTGATTAATACGGATTTAATATAATTTTTTTATTTTAATTTATATGATAAAAATATAATTTGGAGTCAATAATTTTTTTAAAAAAAATAAATATTTTAAAATTATTAATTATTATAATTTGTAATACTTTTTATATAATATTCACATAATATGTATTACTCTACTTTCCATGTGAAATTTCGAAAATAAAATAATTTTTATATGTTCTTTTATACTCCCTCGTCTCAATATAACTAAATTTTTAGAGTATTTTTTAGTGTTCAAAATATTTGAATTGTTCAAATTTCAAAGTAGATGTTTGAAATTTTTTTCAATATTACCCTTCCCTTTAATAAAATTAAATTTTTAAAAAAAATTAAATTACACTCTTTACAAAGTACATTTAATTATCTTTATGAAACAATATTTTCTCTAAAGGTTGTTTATATTAATTTGTTTTTGCCTCGTAGTTTCAACATATTTCTATAAACTTTAAGGAGTTGTTTCATTTCTATAAACAAATGCATAAATTTAGTTTCAACAAATTATTTTCCATAAGGGCCATTTATATTTGTTTTAATCATGAATTGTGGTATTGAAAATTCGGTTGAAATAATTCTCGACAGTTTTGTTGTATTAAAATTTTTATTTGAAAATTTTGATTCCATGTACAAACAATTAGTGTACTATTCCCAAAAGTTCTTGATGGGAAATCTCCATGGTAGAAAAATAAAGCATTACGTAAATCTTGAAAATTAATATTTGGTTGTTGGAAAAATGGGTGTTGGAACTCTAAGAGCCATCTTAACTTCTACTATCATTATTAATTCATATTTTAAATCTTTATTAATTAATAACTTAAGAATAAACAAAAAGGCAATAATGGAAAATTTGATTAAAATTTTGTCTTAAAATTTATTTCTTAATATGTGTGCATTATTTTAAAAATTCAGTTAATATGGGATAGAGGGAGTATGTTTTAAGCTGTTAATAATTATGATTTATAATATTACTCCTTTCTCAATTTTAATGCAACACATGAAATTTTGAGAGTAAGTTCATTTTTTATATTAAAAATAATTATTAATATTGTGATTTATAATTTTTTAAAAGTATTTTTCATATAATGTATGTTACTTTCTCTTTCTCAATTTATGTGCTACAAAGAAAAATTTGAAAGTAATAATATCCAGTAAAATTTTATAAGTGAAATCTAAAGAGGGTAAAAGATATATGCAAATCTTATCATTAACTTATAAACATAGAAAGATTATTTTCGGAAGACGCAAATACAAATTGAGGAGTAAATAGCAATATTTTGTATATGTTTTTTTTTTAGACATTTAAGTTGTTGTTGTTGCAATTTATAGCCCCTTTTTAATGTAAATTATCAAAGTATTTTAATTTTATTATTGGGAAAAGGCAATTTAAAATTCTTTGAAAGAAATACATCAGAAGAAATACACTCTGGGCATTTATTTGGGCTGAGCCTGTTAGGAGTCTAAAGCGAAAAGAGTAGTAAATCAAGAGTAACTGACATATAAAGATAATTATTAGATAGTATTAACAATATTTAACCGATCATTTATTAGTATTTAATAGAGAATTAAAAAATTAGCTTATTCTGTCTCAAAATTTTATAAGTCAGTTTCATAAGTTTTTTTTATTTATTTAAAAAAGTAACCAACAATCAATGAAAAAACTTTAAAAAGGAGACCTGGTTTATAGTTTTTACAACTCTTCAAAATTGAATTAGCGAAGAGAAAAAAGGATTCATACAAGTGATTTCATCTTTGATAGTTTTGACTTCAATGGATTTAAACAAGTGATTTCAACACATCTAAATGTTAATCTTTTCATTAATTTTTTTGAATTTCATTATAAGATTGATGAAGATTCAATATCGATTTCAATACTAAATACAATCGGATTACAAGTATACATCGAATTGAGAAAAGGATCAACAAATTTGAAAGACTATCTGTTATACCGAAAAATGACCTTTTAGAAAAAAAAATCAAAAAATCAGTTTAAAACTCAATTTTATAAGAGAAAACCAATTTTGGAAATTCGAAATTAAAAAGAAGAGTCGCCACCTAATTTTACAAATAATTAGGAAACTAATAAATATTTAAAAAGATCTAACAAAAAAATTCTTTTAAAATCCAAAGAAAAGTTTGGCAAACATTTAAGTAAACTGTAAAGCACGACTAGAATGTCTCAATGAAATGACCCCAAAAAGTACTTGAAAATGTGCTCGAAAGTGTCCATAATCATAATTTTCATATACTCAAAATCCGTGTGTAATATCAAAAATCAGACTTCATATTCTTGTTCAGGGGATAAAATTGAGTAGGAAATGGATACAACCTGAATTTTAGATGAGCCGTAGCGAAAAACGAATTTCGCGAAAATTTGATTTCCAAAACCTATTCACATTGGCTTCCGCGATACGAAGCTATTGCGGAGCAGTGTATTTGCTACCAGATTTTCTAATCTCGGTCCAAGGTTTTGAGGTCTTGGGCCTAAGCCTTCCTATGCATAAAAACACCTATACTTAGTCAGTTTCAACCTCATATCATTCAAGACATTCCCCAAAACTCTCTCTAACACTTAGACAAATATTTCACCTAAAATTCAAGTGTCCCAATCTCATTTGGGATCTAAGGATTTCATTCAACCTTCAAGTTCTCAATCAAATCTTCAACAACGAAACCTCCAAATTTGAGGTATGTGGATTTCAACCATTGGGTCCTTTCACCCATGGTGGCCAACCTTCCTTTTTACATAAATTATATGTTTCTAAGTTGATTTACTTGTGGGTCTTACTTATTAAGAATTTAACTATGAACTATGTTGGGGTTTCATAAAAGTATGATTGTTTAAGCATATTTTGAGCTACGAATCTATGATCTATTTTGAGATTTGATGAAGGGTTTCAATATATATTGCATGAGGGTATTACCAAGTGTTGGTGGGTTGATTTACTTTAAGTTTTCTTACATGATTTCACTCTTGAATTGCATAGTTTTATACTAGCATTACACACTCGCCAAGTGTTACATAAAATGTTTGGTTAAGGTATCTTGAGTTGTTGGAAGCCTAATGTATGGTATATGAGTTAAGTGACTTTATGATGATGAAAGAAATGTATATACGAGTTGTTATCATGGAAAGTATCTATAGTATTGCAAGTTGACCATATCAAAGATGAGGGGTATGTACCTCATCCACCTTGTCGGGTGGCGACAATCCCATATTATTATAGATGAGGGGTATGTACCTTATCCACCTTGTCGAGTGGTGGCAATCCGGTACTACCAAAGATGAGGGGTATGTACCTCATCCACTTTCCAAGCAGGTGGCATGCCTTAGATTCCAAGTACTAAGTTGTTTGGTCTATGATGATGGTCTTTTCCTACACATGTAATATGTTCTATATAAGTATGTTTTACTTCAAACATTATTCATGCATGTCATGTCGCTAATATACTATCTCTTGCTTATGATTATGCATTTCAATTATGATGACTATCTCTTGTTGCATTGCATCCGACATACTTAATACATTCAAACGTGCTAGCGCATACTCTATGCCTACATGATGTTCCCATGTATGAGCCGGAGCTCCACTTGACCATCTTCCTCCTCCAAGTGGCTAGTACTATCTTTAAGCAAGTTTAGTGAGTCCTCAATTCTAAGGACAATGTCTTTGATCTTATGATATATAAAGACTCTCTTTCTTTTTATGTATGCTTTTGACTATGAGGTGAGCTCGAAAAGTTCTCTTGGCCCCCGCTAAAATTTTAAGTTTAAAGGTGTTGTTGGACAAGTTATGTAATGATGCTTTGAGCTTTTAACTCTTGTATGTTTTTAAGCTATGAAAGACGCTCTTAGCCCCCTTATCCTTATTTCATGCTTTCTTGTTGATATTTACTTGCTTCTGCGATAAAGGATGTCTAATGATATGCTAAGAACTTGTTTGGGGTCCCTTTGGGTTCCCATTCGCCGTGTCATGTCTAGGCCTTAGGTCCAAATCGTTACACTCAATAAGATTATTTAACGTTGTTTAAAGGTCACACAGAACATAATCTTATAGCATGCTTATAAATCTCTAAATTGATATTGATATTAATATTTTGTTAAAATATTTTATTCAATAATGCCCGTGCTAAGTCAAGTTCAAAAGTATATATAGGAGGCGGTTGGATGATCAAAAGTTACTTATTTTTGAGAAAGTATTTTATTTATTTTATTTATTTATTTTTACTAAAATAGCTTTTAGAATAAATATTTTTTAAAAAGATAGAGCTTCTTGCTTACCTAATTGCTAGATAAGAACGAAAATCGAAGATATATACGTGACATATTTTTTATGTGAAATCATAATATTTGAAAGTGGTTTTACTTTTTAAAATTAAATTTGATTAAATAAGAATTAGACTAATAAATTAAAATAAAATAAATATCAATATACTGTTATGAAGAAGAGTAATGTTATCCAAATTTATTAAAGTTTGTAATTTTATTTATATGAAAAATAAATTCAACTTTAAAACTATCCCACATTTATTAAAATTAAATAATTTAAATACAAAAATAAAATAATTATAATTGTAATTATTATTTTTTATATGATAGGAGAAAAATAAAAAAAGAAAAGAAAAAACAAAGCATTTTAAAAATAAAGTAAAAATATATATATGAGAACTTAACTAATAAAAAAAAAGAGGTGAGGCGCAGGAACTGTCACGATCCAAAATACAGGTGCGATGACACCCACTTAGCCTACCAAGGCGAGTCAACCCTAAACCCTAACCAACTCAACATAATAATAAAAGTGAAAGATAAACAGTCTAAAAAGGATAGATAACATAGGTAATCAAAACTACAACTTTTTCAAAATTGGTGTCACATGTACAAACCTTGAATACTCAAATGAAATACATTTCTCAATGTCTAGTCCTCGAGTTGAACAAAACATTGAGGTAAAAATCTCCAAAGGCTGCCGAAAGGACAAGTAGCTACCTCTTGATAGATCCAAAGCTCGCTCTTGTATATCAGAAAGCTAGAAGGGAGGATCAAGTTCACAACCTACAAAAATATAGCAAGGGATGAGCCCAAACAAAAAGGTATTCTACAAATGTAACTAACCTAGAGTAAAGCAATGAAGTACGCAATTACTCCTTAATACCCAATCACATACCACTGAACTACATAGAAGCACAAATATAGGTAATATACATAATATAAGCAATCCCAGAGTATCAATAATCATCATATAGCATCATCTCTTAGAACGTACCACTGATACATAAGTCAAAGGGTACAATAGATATTTAGTCTTAAAAGCAAAACACATAATAATGTCAAATAAGGAGTGATATGAGATGAAGTGAATGCCGTGAGATGTGAATAATGCGATGCAATGTCAAATAATTATGATGCATGTCTGTCCTATGATACATATCCAGTGATCGTATCAGAATGGAATCTATGGAGACCTCACACAGACCATGTATCCATCGGAACCATTTCTCTTCAGTATTAACTTTCATATTTAGTAGGAACCTTTTTTCTTTGACTTTTCATTTCTTTTCTTTTTTCTCTAATCAGAATCATTTTCCTTCTACTTTTTATTTCTTTTCTTTTTTCTCTAGCCAAAAGCATTTTCCTTCGACTTTTCATCATCAATACATTATCAAGCAAGTATATAATAATAGCAAGTCATGTTCATGGATCAGATATTCCAACAAACGAAATCGAGTAATACTCATTTAGTGCACAAGTAGTCATAATATACTCCCAATCTCATCACAATCTTAAGATCAACAGCAAATAGTGTACAATTTCTACAATAAAGGCACAAGTATAAAGATTCACAACATCCACAAATACTCAAATCAAAATTTCATGATCTAAATCTACAATGGTACAATTCTATCTCCAATTTATGTCATCAAAATACTTAATTCCATAAACATAGAAGCATACAAGGTTTAATCACACTAAACAAAAATGTTAGAAGTCCATTACCCTTAGATAAAATCTCGAATCAAGTCAATTCCAAAGTTTTCTCTTTTCTACGATACTTCAAATCACCAAAATCTATTCAGATATAACATCAAAATTATATAACGAATCTAATAACGCTAAAATCAACCAATTCGGATGAAAAGGGCAAAATGATTAAAATTTTCATGTTAAAAAAAAGTAGTTATAGTTTGAAAATTTATGCACGAAAATGTTCTCCAAGTAACAAGGAGTTCAACGGCAAAAACCAATTTGAAAATAGAGTTAAGATTAGGTAGAAATTATCAAATTAGTATTAAGAATCAAAGTCCGAAAAATTCCCAAATTCCACTATTAAAATCCAAAAATTATAAGTTAAAAATACAAATTAAGCAATACAAATAAAAGAAATAGGTTAGAAAATAGTTATCTGATTCGAGCTTCCAACCTCCGGATGTTGACCAAAGTCAAGCTTTGGTTCCAAAAATGTTTAAAATTATAATTTTGGGCCTAAAAAACTCATTTTAACCACAAATTCAGTTCTGGAACTTCCTGTAGTTTAGTTTTGACATTCCGGATGAAATCGATGAATCTCCGATCCAACCTTCGAAACTCAGAATGACACAAAAACTCACTTTTTCAACAACTTAAGCTTTCAAAAAGATCAAAACTCATATATTCAATTTTTAAAACTCAGAATTTTAGTTGTAACTATTCAAATAGTTCAAAGTAGGTCCAAATTAACTTATGAAAGAGTAAAACAATAATTTTCACAATAAGGCCAAAAATGATCAACCAAGTCATTACATTAGTGGTATGTGATTCAGAGGATAGGAGTACTTGTGTTCTTTCTTGTTTTACCTTAGATTAGTTCTATTTGCTGAATACCGTGTTGTTTGGTGCTCACACCTTGCTACATTTTTGCAGGTTATGAGCCCAATCCTTCTTATTAAACTTTTCAGATTCGGGATTAAGCATTCAGATCACTTGAGAGGTAGTTGCTTGTATCTTCAGCAGACCTTAGAGGATTTTATTTCATGTTTGTTTTTATTTGAAAATTAAATATTGAGACTTGTATTTTTATTTGAGTATTTTTATTATCAGAGCTTTGTACATGACATCAGGATGATTATAGTTTTGGTTTCCTTATGTTATCCATTGCATTAGACTGTTTTATTTTTGACTTTTATTATTATATTGGATTGTTCAGATTTTGGACAAACTTATCTCGGATTAATTGTCATCATATGCGAATTTTGTATTGTGACAAAAGCATTACTTATGATATAAAACGAATTGCACAAAATAATATTTTTTTTATAATTTAATATTCTTTCTATTTAATAATAATTATTCATTATATTAAAATAGGTGTCTAATTTTATATTTTTACCTGCATCAGTATAATGGCTAGTAAACGCTGTTTCCTTCTCGGGTGACACATGCCAAAATCTAATTGATCGTAAAAGTTCAAGCGGTGATTTTTATTACTGCCGAAAGATATTCTACGGGGTATTTCTTTAAAAAATATATACTTTTATTTTAATCTGTTTAAATTTTTTTTTATAATACATTGACTTAATATTTTCTTATGACATTTTTAATTACATTAATTTAATTAAGAATCATAAAATTAAAAAAAATTATTTGTTTTCTTAATCTTCATACCAAATGGAATGACATCAATCTTTTCAATCCAGGGTATACATCTTTGCTATCCCAAAGAACTCTTTAAATTTGTTATGCACATTTGTAAAAGAACAATGGCCAAGTTTCATATTTAACGCAAATACACGCACGTAAGAGCAACTTGCCGATCAAATTTGTAACCATAAACCCAAGATGTTCATATAGATCCGAACATGAAAAGAAAGGGAATCAAAGCATCTTATTCATGAACTTGGTAACAAAGCTCGATGAAAACTTAGGATAAACTACAGTACAGAGACATATTTTAAATTAGAGTTCTTATTTTCATGTAACTTTTTGTAGTAGCATAGACTAGCATCCTTGTGGCACGCAAATGCTTAAGCATCAATTTTGAAAGGCTCCAATGATGCGTGATAAACTGATTTCTTGCTGAGGTAATGTGGCATAAAATCAATTCCCCAATGAAAGGATTTGAACTGTGGAGGATTAGCCGGACCAACGAGTGCTTTAGCAGGTTCAACAATATCTTCTGGACAAATAAATGTACCAATTGATGTTCGGGAATGAATTGTGTTCGTCACCACACGATGTGCAACACTAGCTAGCTTCCCATTGCTAATTACCTGTGCCAGAAGAAACATCATGAGATAAGTGTAGAACAACATGACATTTTGTAGTCAAGAAATTGTGCGCACCGTAATTGGTAAACCAGAATTGACCACAAATGCATTAGGTATAGGCTCCACACCAATCCATTTGTCATCCTTCAATATTTGAAGACCATACACCTCTTGTTGAATAATGGTTATGAGATTAGGATCACAGTGTCCACCAACTCCCAAGGTTAAACTTGGATCTGGGCATGCTGGATAGTGATTCACAAGCATTCTCTGCCCAAGCTCTTTTTCAAAGAACCCTGACTCCAACCCTAGCCCTTCAGCTACCATACCCAGGATGACCTTACTCACCCTTCTCAATTCATCTGAATATTCACCAACAACCTCCCTGAAAGGAAGCAAATAAGAGGGAAGAAAACGAATGAATGAAAAAAAGTAGTTGGGTACCTATATCTTGGAGGCTTATCAGGCCAAGTTTCTCTGTCTTTCCTGTCAAGATTGGCGCTATGTTCCAAGACATCCCTCCAGTATCGATGCTCCTCTGAATCATAATGCTTGGCACTGCTACTGTACACTTTCGCTGCACCTGTGGCTGTATTATTTGCTGCATCCTTTGCATATCTCTCTTTTTCTTCCGCTGGCAGACTGAAAAATTCCTTGTACACTTTCATTGCCTCTTCCATCAATTTTTCGGGTACTCCATGATTGATTATCTATTTCATCATTTCTATTTTAGTTCATCTTTAACCAAAAGGAACAAAGAGTAATATTATTGCAAAAATAAATGGAGTACTAAACCTGAAAAAACCCATATTCTTCAAAAGCTTTCATAAGTTGTTGAACAACAGCAGGTCGTTCATCCCCCTTAGCTTTGCCCAAATCAATTACTGGAATAGTGTTCACAATTTCAACTGGATCCACTGGTCTTTCGTGCAATGGCAAGCAGTGACTTGGAGGAACTGCTTCTAATTTGCTTGAATAGTTGGAGAGGAGATCTGTCATTGTTACTGAATCTAACCAAAACAGAAAGGTAAAATCTGAACAAAGAAAGAGCTGGAAGAAAGAAAGTAAAATGGAAAACCACAATGAAGAATTTACCTATGAAACAAACAGTTCTTCAAAATATCAATAGCACTTCTTTGGGGTGTGGTAGGGGATGTGCCAGGCTATTTATAGGGGAAGAAAATTGCATGACAAGTCCTCCAACTGTTTAGAAGTTGTTTTAGGGTGGACATGCCGATATTTGATTTTCGATTTTAAAAACAATGAGTAGCATGTATCCAATTGAATTAGTTCAATTTTATTTTATTTAATATTCTTAAAATAATTTTTTGATGTAACTTAATAAAAAATAAAATGAAGACAGAGTCAAAGTTTAAACACTTAAAATCATATTAAGAAAAGATGTACCTCTATGGAACATTTATTATTTTTAAAAAAATATATTTATCTTTGTCAAGAATTTGCATCTCTATCTATTACTTGAGAAAACAAGCATAAAAACAAATTTGTTTACATGACATAAATTGGCAAAATTATGTCTGAATTTCTCTTGAAAAATAATATTTCAAGTTAACTACAATTTGCTGTTACTTTGACTTATTCCATGAATGATTTAATTGCTAATTAATTTTTATATATATAAATTTTTGGGTCTAATATATATATAATTTTTAAAAATTATTTTTAATAAAAGTTCAATTCTTTGTTGCATCGGAGTTTTGAGACTCTTGTACCGAATATCAAACCAATGAACCAAACCTTTGAAAAAAGAATATCGACACCAAATTGAAAAAAAGAATTAGTTTAGTTCGATTCAACTTTTCAATTTTCTAGTATTTATGTTCATCCTAGTTCTCCTCATAGCTTGTTTGGATAGTTGTTTTTCGTGGTATGATATAGTTAGTAAGAAAATCACGTTTGTTTTGATTATTTCATTGATCACATAATATGGTATGATTTCGTTTCATGGTTCTGCAACCATGAAAACCCTCATTTTTTTAAATTACCAATTTAGTGGTATTCATGGTTCTCTTATTTTTTATCCAATTTTATCCTTACTTAATTTTAATTAATTTTAATTTATCTTTTATTTCTTATTAAACTTTATCCTAATATATTTACATTGTTCATAATTGTATTACTCATTTTCCTCCGCATCAATTTTTGAAGCTTTTCTTCCACCTCTCGTCTTCCTCCTACGTTTCTATTTATTTTTTTAAATTCGTTTTTGAGAGGTTCTTACTTTTTTGTTTTCTTATATTGTTTGCATGTATTGGGAGATATATTAACTTGTTTCTTTCTTGATTCTATATATTTATTAAAAAGTATATATTAAAAGAATATTGATGAATTTAATATTTATATTATTTAAGTGTATATTTATAATTTTGTCAATTACGATACAGTGTCATGTGGTCAAATTAAATAATAAAAATATTATTAAACAATAATAATATACAGTCTAAATAAATATTACATTGTACTATTATTATACTGTACATTATCATACTACACCATACAATACCATATACTATAAAACCATCGCAAATCATCATTCAAACGTAATGTAAAAATACGAAATCGATGTTACATTTTTTAATTTAAGAATTAATTTTATATCCTAACTCCCAAGTCCAAAAAATCTAAACAAAGTGAAATAATTTCTTATTTTATGGCTAAATGCGCCGATCCTTTTTATTTGTTTACCGTATGTATTAAAGAGATCTTTTCTTCTTACGTATATTATTGAAAAACAAGATACAGGAGGTTTTATATAAAACGTGTTTAAATCGTTTAAGATTTCAATGGTTGAAATTCTCCCGAGGTGCTATAGCAAAACGTGTCATTTTCTTTCTTTCTATCGAGTAATTAAACTTTGACGTTGTGAAGTCTCCCTATAATTGAAGGATTGCTTGGTAAAATATATAACAATAATATTGAATATGGTGTATTAGTAATATTAAAATAATAATTTTATTGGCATCATTTTTTGGCATATTTTTTATTTGATATATCAAAAATAAAAAATCTATTATAATTTTGTGTTGTTATGTTGCCTTTTTTTTTAGTTATTATAATTTCTTTTAGAGTTAAACGATATAAATTTTGATTAATATTTTTAAATATACTTATTTTTATTATATTGATAAAAACAAAAGTATGTCCAATCTATAATACTTTTATATAATATTTTAATATCTAAAATTTTATTTTATAATATTAAATTAATATGATATAATTGAAAGATAATCAAACTAACCTAAAACAAAAAAAAGAAAGACAAGAGATGTGCAGATTAAATATTTCCTTGAGTTGTGACTTGTGCCTCGTTTGTATCTACAATTAATGCAGAATTTAGAAAACTCTAATCTAAAAAAATTCAATTTACTTTGTATGATACAGAATTAGGAGTGTCAAATGGGTGAGTTGAGTTAAAATTATGAATGTTAAAATGAGTTGAAATAAATATTGAATTAGATTATGACTCATCTAAATTTACTTTGGGCTCAAACGGATTCGGTTTTAATGGACTAAAATTCAAATTGCGTCATGACCCATCCAATTTGATTCGTTCAATTTTAATAATTTTAACATATTATTATTTACTTTTTATAACCATAATTTGAATTTAAACTCAAGAAAATAAAAATAAAAGTTATAAATAGATGGATAAATCGTAGAAAATTATAAAATAGATAAAAAACATGCATTATATCATTGCAGATAAAGAACTTTAGAATGGGTTGAAATTGAAAATTATATTGAGCTCAATTACAAATTAAATTCAATTCAAATTATTTTGAGCTCAACTCATAAATTTTTAGACAAATTAAATAGATTACTTATATTTAGGCTTATTTTAACACTTTTGTAAGCGCCATTTCAAGGAGTGGACCAGAAATAAAATTTGGACGTTTGTGAATCAAACTATCCACTTTGTTTATTTTATATATTTTAAATTATTAATTATTTTAAATTATTTATATATATATTAAGTTATTAATTAATGT
>JAOTQJ010000099.1:13363177-13383635 GCA_025642045.1 Solanum sejunctum | reverse complement strand
GTATATTTCACTATAAAATTTGATTTGTGCGCAACTTTTATATAATTTCGCACAATGTTTGTATAAATTATCCGAATTATATAAAAATCAAACTGCAATTACAATTAAATATATATTGTGAATCTTAATTAATTTAAATTATAACTATATTAATTATTTAATTAGTATATATTTATCCACATAATTTTCTAAATGAAATGGTGGCAACCAAATATGGTGTCGGGCGAAATTTTTAGATTTTCTCTTGGTTGTTATAAGATCGAAGCCCAAAATGTAAACCCAAGGCCCAAAAGCCCTTAACAACGCCAATCTCTGAGGCATATATAACAAACGAAAACCTAGTTAGGGTTTCATCCATCGTCAGTCGTAAGAGCAAGAAAATTGCAGAGATATGGTGAAGTTTCTGAAGCCAAACAAAGCCGTAGTGGTTCTCCAAGGGAAGTATGCCGGGAGGAAAGCGGTGATTATTCGAGCATTTGACGATGGGACACGTGACAGGCCATACGGTCGTTGTTTGGTCGTCGGCGTAGCCAAATACCCGAAGAAAGTGATCCGTAAGGACTCAGCGAAAAAGCAGGCGAAGAAATCACGCGTCAAGCCTTTCATCAAGCTTGTCAATTACACCCACATCATGCCTACACGGTACACACTGGATGTTGATTTGAAGGAAACTGTTACTCTGGATTGCCTTCAATCCCGTGACAAGAAGGTCACTGCTGCTAAGGAAGTCAAAGCTAAGTTTGAAGAGCGATTCAAAACTGGGAAAAATCGCTGGTTCTTCACCAAACTTAGATTTTGAGTGCTTTGCGCTTTATTTGGTAATTTTCTATCCTGAACATTGAGCATTTTGCTCTGTTTTATTTCGCGCTGTTCAAACAACCTTTAATTTGAAATGATAGATCTGGTTTTTATCTTTAATTATTATTCATATGGCTAATGTTGTTCTTTTATATATATATATATGCTACTTCAAGTGATTAATATCACCATGGGTATGTCAGTTTATAATTGTCTAGTTTAACAGGCTGACAAATCCCAGATTAGTTGTATAATCTTTGATAAGCGCTACTAGTTTGTTACCAGTATATCTGTATGGTGCCTACAATTATAGATTTTTTTTATATAGAGTTGCCTGTTGTAGGTTTTTATTACCAGTATATAGGTGTATGTTGTGGTATCACATTGGGTATGATGTAGTGAAAACACATAAACTATCACTGTAGAGAATTTGCATTCATATTGCTTTCTGAGGCGTTGCGTGCATTGACTTATTAATATTCGATGGACGTGTCAAGGAAAGCATAGAATGATGTCAATCCAAAGTCCTTTATAGTGATCCAAGCAAACTGGTTTCTTATCTGGTTTGATTGGTAGTTGGATTGCAACATGTTAAATTATCAGAATTCCATATTGGGTCTTATGGAATTTTCCTTGGAAGTGACCTCAGTGTTTTTGTTCTTAATGTTGCTTCATATGGTGAACTCTCTCTTAAAATTGAAATGGGGGATGTTCAAGTTTCCGAAGCATAAATGAACAGTCAGTATTAAACAGCATGGTGTATGTCAATTGCATCTTGCTACCTGTCTCCTGCTACATTTCTATTTGTCGCTCTATATTAGAAGTCTTTTCTTTTTTCAAATATTGAATGAATGCAATTTAGTTATTTCCATGCGTACTTTTAAATTATAGCAAGTGTTGTTTACTGTACAGACAGTTATCAAGTTGAGATAGGTCGAGGGGTGGGCTCATTGTTTGGTACAATATTAGTTTTTCTAGTAAGTACACTCGTTATTAGGGGTCTTTGAGACGAGGGTTCTCAGGAAATAACCTCTCTACCTATATGAAGTAGTAAAGTTTGTGTACGTTTTACCCTCTCCAGATCCCATTTGTGGGATTCCATTGGTTATGTTGTTTATACTAGTTATTAGCGTCATGTAGTCAAATTTGGTAGAAGTACATGTATGATAGGAATTATAATATTTTATACTAGGATCAGTGATTCTGTCTTTCTGTTTATGTAACTTGATTAAGGAGTGTTTATAAGGGATGTCTAGGTGTGAACTCCTTTCATGTTGATCCCTCCAAATCTTATAACATCATGGATGAAACCCAGCATTTATGCACGGTATAAAGTTAAAGTGTTTTCTTTGTATTTTATCTTATTTTTGGTGTATCTGCATCCTCTTGTGAAATGCCGCCTTCATCGAATGAGTAGTTTTCCTTGCTTATATGTTATAAGAATAGTTACCAAACCAGTTTTATTTCAAAGTTGCAAAATTTTTCCACTTTTTCTAGTCGGATAGCAAGCTCGGGTTCCATGAATGCAAATTGCTCAAAGGTTTTGGAATGTATTATTTAAAAGGAAAAAATGAAGGGGGTTCTATCATCTGCGGCAGCTGTAGAAGAATGTTACCATATGGCTTTAGAATGGATTTGGATTCATAAAATTTGATGCAAGTATGTCTGGGTTATTTGTTTGATAAAAAAAACTAGTTGAGCCATGCTGAAGTAAAAGTTTTTACTTCATTTGTTGAGATCTTTTGGACTCCGTAATCTTAGAATTTCATCATATGGATGAAATTTAGTCCTCACTCACTTTATAATTTGTTACTCCATTGATCCAAGCAAATTTGGGTTGAATTTGTTCTTGTTATCTTGATCTATTATAATTTATTCTAATTTAATTTAATTTGCTCAATTGTCATAAAATCAGTTGTTTTGCTCATTCCCAATATGGTTTCCGGATGACATGATATTTTAATATCCATGTCTATAGGGAATTCGCTCAATCAAGTTATGGAATACAATTAAGTTTTGCCTCATCTACTGGGGTTATGACAGTCTGACTCTTCTATAATTTTTTGTCGATTAGCAAAATGAATTTTAGCTCTTGGCAACGGGTTGGTATTAGTAATGGAAAAATTAATTAGATATATATAGTCTATGGAGTTCCCAACATTTCCAAACAAATCATCGAGAATCCCAAGAAATATACCAGAGCAAGCCTTACTTCTTCTGTGGGTAAAATAACAGTGACAAAGCAACGTGGGGCATTGAAGCTAACATGATAGCAACTGTATAAAATTTGTTTGCAAAATGGAGTATAGAAACAGATGTAAACAGTACGAGTATTTCTTTACAAAATTACTCCTCGTATGGGTCCGTCACTTGTCCAGTTTAGGGTGGAGTTAATTAGCGTAAAAATGATTTACATTTATTTTTCGTTCTCTTATGTTTTTGAATTAAAATGAACCGATTCAATGACAACTTTTGTGTCCTGGATTTCCTATCTTAACGTTAAATTTACTCTTAAATTAACCACAGAAAAGTCAATTTACATTACCTAATAATCAACAGACAGAATATTAAATTCCAAGGGAACCCTGTTTTTTCCCTAGGAAAAAATGTGAATATATTTATATGATGATGATAATGGTAATATTATATTGATAATAGGAGTATAGTATTTTATGCTCGAGGAAAGATTCAAACACTAAAATACAAAAACCTCACTTCAATGCGTCTTACAAGGATGGATAATTCCAAAAAGTCATCTACCTTTTTTTCACAAATCCTCCCCTTGTATTATCCTCACCACCCATTTTTTTCTTCTGGCAATTCTTTGCCATGTTCATAATCTGATAATGAATGATCATGCAACAATTCTCTTTTCTTTCTGCAACTCCCATTAATCATACCTCTTATTCCATGTCGTCTAAACGCTCTATTCTTGAGTTTACTCCTGCCTCTGATGAAGATCCACTTCTTACTAAACGACCCCGCAACGAAAGGGAAGAGGAAGAAGAAGAAGAGGCCGTGGTCCTTGTGGACGCCGATTCCACCGGCCTGCGCCTTCTCGGCTTGCTCCTCCAATGCGCCGAGTGTGTCGCCATGGAGAATCTCGACGAAGCCGCTAATTTATTACCAGAAATCGCCGAACTTTCTTCGCCGTTCGGCTCGTCGGCTGAGCGAGTCGCTGCTTACTTCGCTGAAGCGCTATCAGCCAGAATCATCAGCTCTCATCTCCGATTTTACTCTCCCTTTCACCTCAAAGCCCTAACTCTCACCCATTCCCAAAAACTCTTCACCGCTCTGCAATCGTACAACACAATTAGTCCGCTCATCAAATTCTCCCACTACACTGCAAATCAAGCCATCTACCAAGCGTTAGAAGATGAAGATCACGTCCACATCATCGATCTCGACATCATGCAAGGTCTTCAATGGCCAGGATTGTTCCAAATCCTCTCCTCCCGATCGAGAAAATTCTGTTCCATCAAAATCACCGGCGTCGGATCCTCCATGGAGTTACTCGAATCCACCGGCCGGAGACTCACTGAATTCGCCAACTCATTCGGCCTGCCGTTCGACTTTCAACCACTTGAAGGCAAAATCGGACACATCACAGAACTGGACCAACTGGGAGTGAAAATTGGGGAAACTACAGTGGTCAATTGGATGCACCATTGCCTTTACGATATCACAGGGAGCGATATGGGCACATTAAGATTGCTAACTTTGTTAAGGCCGAAATTGATCACAATGGTGGAACAAGATCTGAGTCAGGGAGGGAACTTTTTAGGGCGGTTCGTGGAGGCCCTGCATTATTACTCAGCATTGTTTGATGCCTTGGGGGATGGATTGAGTGAGGAGAGCGCAGAGAGGCATACGGTGGAGCAGCAATTGTTCGGTAGCAATATTAGGAATATTGTTGCGGTAGGTGGGCCCAAGAGGACTGGGGAAGTGCCGGTAGATAGATGGGGCGATGAGCTGAAACGAATCGGGTTTTTACCCGTTTCGTTGTCGGGCACAGCTGCAGCTCAAGCAAGTTTGTTGCTGGGGATGTTTCCAAGAGGGTATACTTTAGTGGAGGAAAATGGGTGTTTGAAATTGGGATGGAAGGATTTATGTTTATTGACTGCATCTGCATGGCAATCCTACGATTAAGAATGTCTCTATTTTTGGATAATGGATTGGACATACTAATAAGTGAAGTAGCTATGTTCACTTTGTCCCTAAATACGTATTTTGTCTTTCTATTATTCTTTTAAAAAAATACCAATTGTAATGGGCTCGAGAAATTTTGTCCTTTTTCTTTTCCTCTTTCTTGTTACATGTTCTCTTTCATGTTACTTTATTTTTTATTACGTGACCCATTGCATTAATTAGAGGAGAGCTATTATGAATGTAGTTTTTCCGAGTTATTAAACTTAGGGTATTAGTAAAGTAATAATGGCACGAGTTAGATCATGAATTCTTCCATGGGAAAGAGAGTGCATAACAAGCTCTAGAGTCCATGAAGAGTATGAGACAACAGAAGAAGAAAGGAAAAGCGGGGTGGAATAAGGGATGGAGGAGCACACTCCTCTATAACAGAGAGGCAAATATACAAAATGTAAATCAACAATGGAAACTAGCTCATTTGGAAGATTCAATGGCAACAACAATTGAGTCAGATCATCAAGAATAGTTGGGGACAAAGCAAATGGTCATCAATCAAACAGGAATTGGGAGCCTTCCTGGACAGAGAAAGCAGAAGCTAAGAAGGAGCCATTTTGATATTGGTAAGATTGCAAATGTTGGATTTAAGCTTGATTTCGTTAAGCCTGTGCACGGGGACAAACTAATATATTATCTCGTTTGAAATTACATAATGGAAAAACTTAGTTGTGTGCTATGTATTAGGGGATCTCCAACCCCACCCACCTAAAGTACTGAAAGGTTTTATACAAAAACTATAACTGATACCTGGTATTAATAAACCATCTATGCTGAAGAATTAATGAAGTTTGATTCTTCTATCGATATTGTGAGGGGATATCTACCATTTTGACATTACGCTCTTCATGGTGAAGGCTTGGACATTAGACAGGAGCTGCATATGTTGGTTGAAGCTTCCTAATTCTGGAGCAGCAAAAGGTTGGGAAAATCACTGATGCCTGATAAGAAGAAAATAGGGTTTGATTTTGCTAGATTGTTAACTGAGACTGCCAGTTTTAGGAATGAAAAAGGCAATCTAATTAAATACGACCAATATTATGCAAATCTTGCAAGAAGCATGGGCATGAAAAAGAAGAATGTCGAGAAAAAGACCGGATAAGGGTGAAAAAGATCACGGAACAAGTACAAGGGTCACCTGAAGGGGTCGAGGGACTCCAAGGACCTGGGAAGGGGATCCAACAATTGAAAGTCAAACTAACACCAAAAAGAAGTGCTAGGGTTCAATACAAAGAAAAAGTACACGAAATGGATTTGGATTAGGTAGGAGTACACTAGAAACTTAGCACCATCAAATGGAAGAATTTGGATTACTTTCAGGCTACTGTTATAAGTAGAATGGATAAAGTTATGGCGTATGAAATTTGATGTGGACAAATCAAGTTCTACCTTACTATGATCTATGAGAACAAAGTAGAAAAGAGTAATTTTAGCAATGAAACAAACACTAGCTTGGTTGATCACTGGAGATGTCAATTCAATGCTAGATTAGGATGACTCTTATTACTATGGGGGACTTTCCAAGATAAACTAGGTATTAGTCAACAAGAAGATGCTTGAGCACTCAGTTAATTTCTTCATAGTCCTGTCCATTTGGCATTAAAATCAACTATGAAGAAGTCTAAGCATCTTGATTTTTAACTATTATAAATAACTAGAAAACTGAAAAAGCTAATCAGGAATGAGTAGACAATATACCCGACCTTTTGACACTGATGTACAAAAGCAGGCAAAAAGAAAAGTAGACATGACAATGATTCTTTAGGGGATGACAACACAGCCTACAAGGTTATAACTCAGTTGGTGGATAAACATCGAGTGATGCAATGTGGCTATTATACTGACCTGTTAGGAATAAAGCAAGCCTAGAGAAGTAAAGCGTTCAATAGTATTCTTAAGCAACTTGAGTTGGTCACATCTTACAGGTGAAACAAGTTATGTTCAGTATAGGTAAAATTAAAAGTCCTGGACCAGATGGCTATCATAGTGTGTGTGTTTTTTTCAAAGAATCTTGATAAGGATGTGATAAAGAAAATTACTCCATCTTAGAATGATTTCACTAATCCTGAAGGTAATTATACTTCAAAATGCGGGACTATTTCATGTCGTAGTGTGCTTTATAAGAGCATTTTTAATGATCTGCCCAAGGTCGACAAGGATTGTAGCAGAAAATCAAGTAGCGTTTGTCAAATGTCAATCATTAATTCATAATGTATTGATATGTCTTAGGCATTATAATAGGAAAACTACACCTGTATGCTTAATGGAGATTGATCTAAGAAGGCCAAGTTGAGACTTCATTCATGAAGCACTTGGAGGGTATAGGTTTTCAACATATTTCATCAGTTTAGTAATGAATTGTGTCTCATAAACAACATTTACTGTGAAGGTTAATGAGATACTTTGAGGGAAAAAAGGATTAAGGCAAGATCCAATGTTTCCTCTACTCTTTATTCTGGTGATGGAATAGTTTGAAGAAGATGAGTGAGCTATTAGATTTCAAGTATCATCCAATGTGTTAAGAGCACTAAACTCAGACATCCAATTCCGGTGTTAAACCACTCTAGTTATGCTACTGGTTTGGTGGCTAATTGATAATCAGTAACTTTCACGATTTGAATTATGGACTCCTACTTTCTCAAATCTCTCTAGACTCATTCTGCGAGCCATGACCGGTTGTCCTCTCTCACTTTTCTTTGTCTGATGATCAAAATGTCCATGAGCACCTTTTTATGCCTCGTCGAATCATCTAAACGGGCTCTGGCTCCTCAACTTTTTTATTTTTTATAATTTTCGAGGTATTACAATTAGAAGGTGAGACACTATTATAGGGTGATAAATCACCAAAAAAAATAACTGATATGATTTGAGTTATCGTTGTCATTAACATTTGGATGTTTTGAGAAAAATATTGATCAATCTATTGTGGATGACTTCTTCATATTATAGATACACAAAACTCCATATCCTTATGTCATAATTGATATCAATACGCTAATTTACTAGATTATACAACTCATCGTCTCGCAGTCCAAATCCCACTGAATATGACCATGGTATCATTTTGATTATATTCCTTCCCTTATAATTCGTATTTTTGTCCAGTTTTTCTCTTCGCAAAAATGATTTAGAGCAGAATTTAACTATAAGCAGTATTGCTCTAGACGTTTAACTTCTACAGTGACAACTCAATTTGTTAACTTTGGATGCCACATTGTACCGTAAAAGTATCCACGAGAATCAACACAACACATATTATATATGCTAAATGCCAATTTGTACTTCCCTCAAATTGTGTTTTTGAGTGACAACTCAATTTATTAACTTTATATTGACACGTTTTACCATTAAAGTACCCACAAAAATATACATAACACACGTAATATATGTGTTATACGATAGAATGTTTTTAACATTTTAAAGGTGACAATGGCATTCAATGCGGTTAAAATTCAACGTTTAGGAATGTTACCTTCAATAGTTGGTTCAACGGTAGATAATAAGAAATTTTTTCATTTAGTATCTTACGTTTAACTTTATCTTAAAAATATTTATATATAATTTACGCAAACACTATGAAGGGTGGAGATGGAGTGGAGGTAGGGGTGTTGGATGGTGTGAATGAGAGCTATATGGGTAAGGATAAAGATGAAGTGTGTTGAAAAAACCGCAATCAATAGAAATGTCATTAGTAGAGCTTGTTTTCCCAACTTTTGTGAGCTTATTTTCCCAACTTTTGTGACGGAGCTCATTTTCCGCATCTGAAATAAGCTTATTTTCCTAGAAAAAATATTTCTTGAACCAGTCAAACATGAAAAAGTTAAAAAAAAAAAAAAAAGAAAAACTCATTCATACCAAACCCACAAGCCTTCATTTAGTCAAATAAAATGACTTCATCAACAGAAAATTCTGGTACCCTGAAATCTTCAACAATCAACGCCTTCTTAATTAAATTCATGAGCAAAACTAAATACAACATTGAATATACTACATTAATCAATTAAGTTGAGGGAAATATGAAAACCAGTTCCCCAACAAACTTCCAGCCCAAACTATTCATTAAGATACCAACAATATGATCAAGTGCTTTTCAAAATCACAAAGGGGTAAAAAGAAAGAAGCCAAAAAAGAACCCCATTCTAAAAACAAGACGAAAACTCGAAAAACTTGAAACTAATATCTTTTACCAAGAATTATTCCCAGGATGACTGAAACTAGAGCAACCCCCAAAATAAATTTCAGGGGCAGGGCAGCAGATCCTTCCATGTGTTGAGCTTGTGATTCACTAGAGGATGGTTGAGTTGAAGAGACTTCCGACTTCTTCTTGCTCTTTTGCTTCGTTGGAGCAGACAACATCTGTCCAATGTCCCTAGATTTTACCTCTACCTCATCCTTTCGATCACTACTACTGCCACCAATATCCTGCAATTAAATTAAAAGCGATTGAAAACCACTGATCTTTTGAGCTATTCACCATCATTATATAATTTGCATTTGAAGCAGGCATTCTTCTAAAAGACTCAAAATATAAGAGGATGAGATGTCCTTGTTCATCTATTTCTTATTACTGTCTTCCTTCTAGAGGTTAAGCATGTGGAAGTATTCTGATGGTAATAGTAGACTCGGCTAAAAAAAGGAGATTGAGCACAAATATGCAAGTGAAAGAAATAAACATGCAGATTCCATTCAATATAGCCAGCAAATGAGGTTCATGAAAGAAACTAACCGTCTGCTTCAATTTCTCCTCAAGTTCCTTGACTTGGTTTTGTAGAACTACTACTTCCTTCCTTTTGGCTTGCAGCTCCTTTGATGAACTCTTCAAAGTTGCCTCCAGCTCTAATCCCTTATTGGACATAGCCTCTTTCTGTGTTTTTGACATTTCAAATATTAATTAGTAACCAAGCTTGAAAACTAAATGCTTAATTTTCAAATCATCATAGAATAGGAAAAACAGAAACATTTAAACTACTGGGATGGCAATATAATAATTGAAAAATGCTACTAGCACGCATCTGGCTAATAATTTAGGTTCTAGAATGTTAATTTGGTTGTATATTTAACCGTATAAAAGTTACATTACCTCTTCTTTCAAATGCGCCTCAGCACGGCCTAACTGATCTTCAAGCTCCTTGATACGGCTTTGCAATTGAGACTTTTGATGAATCTCAGCCTGGAGAGCTTCTAAATGGCTTTTCAGAGAATCTTCACTTGACTTGATTTCTTTCAACTGTTCTTCAAGATGTGCGATGACATTTTGCTGCTCCTTCTTAGAGGTTTGATGTGTTTCATTGAGCAAGTTATTTTCCTCCAAAATGGATGATAACTGTAAGCAGTGAATATTCTAGAACAGTAAGTTGTCAGATGTAGTTACATGCACTTGCAACAATTGCCTAGTAGTATGAATGATATTTTCAAAGTGTAATCAGTCACTAACCTGAAGTTGTAGCTTTTGCCCTTCAGAAGTAAGCTGCTCTTTTAGGTTTTCTATAACCTTGTTTGAAGATTTAAGCTCTTCAACTGCTTCACTCTTCTCGGCTAATGCAGCTGACACTTTGGCCTCTAAATCGTTGAGTTTAGAGTCATTTGAGGCCACTTCAACCTTTAGCTTTGAGTTCTCTTGGGTTAGTCCTTCTTTCTCCCTTTCAAGTTCCGTACACTTCCCTTTCAGCTCTTCAACAATGCTTTCAAGATGACTCAGGTTCTTAAGGCTTTGCTCTAGTTCCATTTTTTGAGTATTAGCCAGAGTAGCTGTTTCATGAGTCTGCTCTTCATATGATTTCACCAGAGCCTCAAGAGAGTGTAGCTTATCCATTAAATCTTTACCTTCAGACTCTTTCTGGGTGAACTTTTGAATGGCTTCATGCAGCTTTGTCTCTGTTTCAGATAAGCGGGCTTCAGTTGCCGATTGAAGTTCAGAGGCTCTGGAATGCTGGTCTGTCAGTTCTGTGATGGTGTTCATATGAGAAACTAGTTGTTGAACACTGTCCTCCTTTTCTGCATCAGCTGAGTTTAACAGTTCTTCAAGATCACTCAGCCTGTTCTTAAGAAGCATATTTGTCTCCATTAATTGTTGGTTTTCAGATAAAATGTCTGCAGCTTTATCTTCTGCCTCCAATATTTTCTTTTTCAGGTCCGCATTGTCAGTTTCAGATGAAGCCAGCTTCAACAAGACCTGATCCAGTTCTTCCTTAACAGCCGAAAAGCTTTCACCAGATTTACCAATCTGCTCCTCATAACTCTTTAGCTGATCTTCGAGAGCTGTCAGTTTCACAGTCAATGTTTGTGCCTCTGAATCTCTGGTAAAAAATTTGCCAGTTGCCTCTTGGAGTTTGAGCTCGGAATCCCTTTTCAAAGTATCATACAATGACTCAAACTCTATGCTTCGAGTTGTTGCTTGCTCCAAAACTCTTCCTTGTTGCTCTAGCTGCTCTTCTGCAGACTTGAGCTTCTCCATCACCTCGCTCTCTCTCAACCCAGTAGCATTAAGATCATTCTCAATACCTTCAAGTCTCTGTTGTGTGGCATTCAATTCATTACGCAGCACCTCAAGCAAGTTTTCTGTTTCAGCTAGTTTTTCAATTGAATTTCTGTACACATCCTCCAAGTTTCTCTTCTCCTCTGTCAAACTGTCCAGGCATTGACTCAATTCCTTCTCCTTCTCCTTGGTCTCAGCCAGAGCAATCTCAAGGCTTGATGATTTTGTTTGGAATGTCTCAACTTCTGCTTCAAGCTCAGATTCCCTGTCATAATGCTTCTTAGATTCTGCTTCTGCAGCCACACATTTCTTCTCTAATGTGCTTATTTGTTCTTCAAGCTCCTGAATCCTATATTTCTCTGTTTCAAGCAATAGCTCCAAGTCACTCGCCTTTTTTACAGCTTCCTCTACTTTTGAGTGTGATATCAGCATTAAGTCCTCTAATTCACGGCTGCGTTGATCAGTGGTGTTGGCCCGACCTTCATGCTCAGCACACTTGTCACCAACACTTTTAAGCTCAGCTTCAAGTTCTAAATTACGAGCAGTTGAATTGACCAACTCAGAATCCAAATGAGCTATCTTCTCCACATACTCCTGCAATCTGGTATCCAGCTGTTTCCTTTCATCCACGGTCTTCTCAAGAGTCGCATTCAGTTCAGAAACTTTCACAGAGAACTCTTCTAATTCCCTCTTTGAATCACTGCTTTTCAGTTCCGCCAAATTTATTTGCTGTTCTAGCTCCACATTCCTTTCTTCAGCTGCAGCACAGCGATTCTCCATTTCTCTAAGTTGCGATTTTGCTTCTTCTATAGCAGCATTAGAGATTTGTAGCATATCCTCAAGCTCCACATTTTTCTGTTTGACAGTAGTTATGGCATTTCCAGATTCATGGTGAAGCTCTTCCAATGATTTCAGCTTTTGTTCCAGCTCTGCACTGTTTGCTACAGCTTGAGAAAGAAGAGAATCTGCATTGCAGAATTTCTCATCCGAAAGCTGCAATTTCACCTCTAGATCACTACATAATTCCTTCATCTGGACCACATTATTATTTAGCTCAGCTACAGCAGCTTCAAGAACTCCTTTCTCTGCAGATAGTTTGGCTACCTCCTCCTGCGACACTGAGAGTTGCGTTTGCAGGTTTTTCAGTTCAGCTTCAATATGTTCCTTTAAACCTACTTCCTCCTGAAGCTTCAACTTTATGTCTTCCAACTCAGATACCTTAGCCCCAAGATCTTCTTTAGTGGAAGACAACAAAAGCTTAAGAGATGAAATATCCTCCTTAACCTGAGATTCCGAAGCTTTTCTCATGTCAAGCTCATGGCTTAGTTCATCTATAAGAGCTTCTTTTGATGCAAGTTTATTCTCAATATCTTGCACTTGTGATTTTGAGATCTCCAACTCTCCTTGAACTTTAGAAAGCTCAGAAGCTGTAGTTGTGAGTGCTTCTTCAACCTTCTGATTTTCAGCAATCTTCTCATTTAGGCTCTTGAGTTCTTCTTGTAAAGAAGCCAGCTGGTCTTCAACTTCTTTTGCACTCTGTTTTGACAACTCAAGCAATCTCTCAAGATCCAAGGCCCTCTTCGTCTCTGATTCAGCAAGTGAGCCACTTTGTTTGTGCAACTCCTCAAACTTTTGAGCCGCACCTGCAGAAGCCAGCAGCTGTTGCTCAAGCTCTTCCATCTTCCTTTTTGAGCTTTCAAACTCAAGGCCAAGTCTGTCAAATGCTTCCTTAACATTAACATGCTCCTTGTTATTCAATTCTTGAGCTTGCAATGCCTCTTGCAAAGCATTAAGCTCAGTGCTGTATCTATTTTCTGCTTCTGTGATCTGCTCCTGTAATTTCTTGTGATCAAGTTCCAGGTCTTCAAATTTCTTTACAGTTTCCTCCAGCTTCTCATTTGTAAGAGACAATTCATCCTTTAAGTTCACATTTTGAGATTCAGTGTCTTTTAATACTCCAGCAACTCTTTCCAATTCAAGCTCAAGTTCTTTAGCCTTTTCTTGTTCTTCAAGATATTCTCTGCTAGCAGCTAAAATATTCGAGCTGCACGCCATTGCAGACACTTTGCCCTCTGCAGGAGAAGCTGCAGCTGCAGCATGTAAACCATCTTTTGATTCCAAAGTTTCCTTCTCTACTTTTATAAACTCTCCATCAAAACCAGACTCGTCGTGCTCCTTCTGGCCTTCTATCCCGCCATTGGACACCTGTAATAGATTTACCCAAACAGAAGATGCGAAAGAAGAAAGATGAATTTCTTAACCAGTATATTCAATCATATTTATTTAAGCTTTAAACAGAGTAGATTACAGGAATGACTTACTCAAAATTAAGCAAATAGCTCGCCATAGTTGATGTATTAAATATGCAGTGAGTAGAAAAAACATAAGATTGTCCTAGACTATTTATCGCATCATATTTGACAACAGTGCAGTAAATACAAGGTTTTTTCCAGTGCCACACTACCTTTACATCTAAAACTTTGAATCAATAATCACTTTAAACCAGCACCAGCGATCAAGTTGTAGTCAAAAGGAAAACTGGTAAAGCACACCTCCAGTAACATGAGCCCAAGTCTTGCGCTTGCACGTCCATGCAAAGGGGAACTTGGTTTTTTAAGTACAAAGAATCTTAGGGTGAGATATTTGCACATAAATGCAACCTCAATCTTGAAAGGCACCTAACTTATGCAATACTAATCTTCAGATGAACTGATAAATAATCATCCTAACTTTGAGCAGCATTTTTTCTTACATAAGTACCAAATGCTATCTCCCAATAAAAGAAACAATAACGTCTATTACGTTACTGTTATCCCTAATTCCCTTCTACGCAATTGTGTTTTAAAAAAAGGTTTCTTGGGAGAAAGAACTCTTGTATATGTATTGTTTTCTTGTAGAAGAAGTTTTAAACTTCTATAAATAGAAGATCATTTTTTATGTACAATAGCATCTAACATCCACAAAGTAGTTAGGTCAATTGACCAAACCATATGGAAGATTGCGCTTTTTTAGTATAATTTTCTTTATTAATTGGCTTTCGAGGTTTACAATTATCAGCTTCCGCATGATGCCTGTTGTTCTGATCCCAATATATTATTGTCGAAAAAGGGATACCAACAGATGAAGCAACTGGCAAGAATTGTAGTTTCATAGTGTGCAAATTTAGAGGTTTCTACTAGTGCAATTATTTGAATTCTGATTCCCAAAAATAAGCAATAACCTACATTTGGTTTTGGGCCATTTTGGATATAAGCTTGACACCATTTACACCACAGCCATTTAAGAAAATGATATTCTTAACAGCGAAGTAAAAAGCAAGTAATGAGCATTACCTTAATAAGATCGTCTTTGTTCTCTATCTTTTCTGAAACCTGTACATCTGGGGTTGCTGTCTCTACTTCCATGTCAAAATAATCTCACCTTGTGTATCTGGATTGATGACAAACAGATGACTGCTAAGGTAAGGAACAAACAAGTTATAAACCACAGTAACCTGATTTTAGTTATATGTAACTTCAGTTACAAACTTCATGACTTAAAAAAGAAAAAGAAACGTTGGCTGTATATAAAATACTGTCACCTAATTTCGTGCCCATTTGTACAAGTATTGAAAGAATCGACTTTTTATATTTTTTTAAGTAACAAAGGAACAAAATTTTGATTTGGACACAACTTATAATTTATCCAAATCAGAAAGTTAATATCAATGGTTTCGTAAAGCTGTGGCATTCAGACGAGAGAACGCATATCACAATTCATTAGTGATTGAATGAGACGACTCCTCTAACATTTGAGGCTCAGTGAAAGGAAATAACAAATGTATCTACGTTTGCGTACACATTATTATTATTATGACTAGTTATGAAAATTACGTACTATGCACGGATTCAATATTTATTCATAAATTTTATTTTTTATGTAAATACATGCATTATTTTTACTTATACACTATCAAATGACCTCAAAGTGTAAAATAAATACGTGACAAATATGATTAATATTCATAAATTTTAAGTGGTATTGATTAAACAATTTTAAATTTTTACTTTAAAATATAATATAATATATATTTATGTGCTAGTAAATCATCATCTTTTTTTTTTTTGGCGTAAATCTAATGTGAAGATGTCTCTTGAGATGTCCATAATTAAAATACTTTTGTATCATTGGTCGTTGATTTTTGACTCAAAGCAGTTACAAAATATACTCAAATATTATCAACATTCAAAAAAATAAAGTTACAACTAAATAATATGAATTTTAAAACTAAATGTCATAGCTCAAACGGTTCCCATTATTTCAATAAAATAGTACCACCAATTAAATTAAAGTAATATAAAAAATAATTTTTTAAAAAGTTTTATGAAAATGATCTTGTCAAAACAGACACATCGACTGAGATGTGTCTTCCGCAGACACTTATATAATAAAAAATAATAAAAAGGAGAAGAGAAAATATTTCTTTTATATTAATTACTGCCTCTCTCACTGTCTTATTTTATGTGACACATTTTCCTTTTTGGTTCGTCTCAAAAGAAAGTCATCTTACTCTAATTGGAAATAATTTAACTTTAAAATTCTCTTTTTATCTTAGTGAAATAATTCTCAATCACAAAATAATCTATGAATGTTTTTGCACCATAATTTTTTAAAAAAAAAAAATTTAAATATCGTGTCAAATAAAAAAGTGTCACGCTAATATTTTTTTAATTAGCAAAACAGAAAGTCAAAAGTAGCGAAGGCTCCTCTTTCTGTTATCGTTTTCTTTTAAAATTTACTTACCGGACGGGGTTGAGAGAGATTAAATGGTCATGAATCAAAAAGTGAAAAAGCAAAAAAAATTAAAAAAAAAAAAGTTACTGGCTCTATAGAAAGAAAAAATAAACAAGTGACTGATGATGCAGAGACTAATCATCTTAACTTTTTTGAATTATTATTATTGGAAAAAAAATTCAAAATGCCCTTAAACTAGTATATGAAAAAAATAAAAATATCCTAAATTTATATTTTGATTGAAAAATAATATGTTTAAAAATAATATAAATAATAAAATTTATTTGAAAAAGAATATTTTCTACCCATTAAATTATAATAAGAGCATTTTGTGCACCAAAATATTAATCCTAAAATATTTTTAAATCAAACTATAAATAAAGACCATTCTTTTCATATAAGGCATTTTTAAACTATAAGCTAAATGCATTATTTAATTGAAATTTTCTTCAAGGACCCAACCAATGAGCATTACCCTATCATGAAGTGCACGAATTTCTAAGTGGGACAAACATGGCAATTGGCATTTTCTTACTTCTTTGTCATCATTTGTTGCTTTATGGCGTGGCTCTCCTGTAGGGTGACAACTAATAATGGAGGTTCATTTTACCCCCGTTGATTGTCAAATAGGATGACAAAATGTACATGCTAACAAAAGATTTATCCTTATACTACAGCCAATTTGGTAAATGGAAGAAAGTTGGGTAGGCCAAATGAGCCAAGCCAACTCGTATAAAATTAAAAATATTCAAGACAAGAGTATGACAAAGTAAATAATAATAGCGGAACCATCACCGTCACAGATAGATAGATCAAACAAATAAGAAATTCTACCAACTCAGGCATGCAAAAAATTTACTTTGGATTCCACCTTTATTGCTATTAAATTCATCGACATTCAACAACCTTCCAGTGATTTTAATAAAAGAAATTTTAAAAACTAATTGAATCTTAAGCATCACAGAGTCAGAACTGTACAGTCAAAATAATTATCTCAAATTATTCCACGGCAAAGTGAGACGAAGCAATAAATGAACAAAATCTTTAGCCAAGTGAAAACTACTACAATATCTAGTAAAATAATATTTTAATTTATTAGTTTTATTTTTTAAAACAAATAATTATATTTAATTTTAATTTTTTATATGAGATATTTTAAATATTTTGATATAATTTTTGTTTAAAATAAAATAAAATATATAAAATTAAATCTTGAATTTAATTCATACTGCAAAAGTTAATTTAAAAAAAAAACAAATTATCTAAGATAGTCCATTCATCTTATTAAAATATTTAAAAACTTTTTTCATTCTACACAAAATTGAAAATGTAATCTGCGGATAGAACTAGAGTTGAGCTAGCATCTCCTCCTTCCCAGAGGACCTAAATTAGTAACGAAAAGACAAAAATAAAAAGGCACAGCTGGAGAGGCAAAAGCGCGTAAACAACGATAATATAGCACCATAATGATTTTGTCACCGCCAGAATCCCAAATTTGATAATCATCTATCTTCACTTTCGATTCGAAAAATTATCAATGAAGTGAAAAAAAAAAAAGATCCACTACTACTATGATCAAATCCACCCACGGAAGTAACCTCCCAACCACAAATTGCCTAGAAGAATTTCTTTGTTTGATTAACACAAGTAAAACATGATGGAGAAGTAGTAGTTGTTGATTATTAAAGATGGATGTATCGACGATCAAATCGATTAGGGAGAAGATCGTTTAAATAGTTTACTATTTTCTTCCTCGAGATCTGATTACTAATCAGCAATCTAAATCGAATCAAAAAGAGAGAGAAGATAAACAAATCGAGATAAAAGGAAGAAGAATTCGATGTCAAACATCACAGAAAACTAAATCAATTTCGAAATGAGCATAGAAATAAACGCTAAAACTTGTGGGATCAAACATATACACACAATAACATAGAGATCGATGAAAAAGGGAGTAAATGATGAGTGCTTGCCTGAGATTTTGATTTTCGATGCTTTGCTTTTTGTTTTTGTTTGGAAGTTGGAAAAAAATGAGAATGAATAAAAGATTTGTGTTGGTATTTAGTAGCAGTAGAAAGGAAAGAGGGAGGGAGGAGAGAAGCCTTTTCTTTCTTCTTCTTTGGCTGTGTTTGGCTTACTAGAAGAAGATGGCTCTGCTGTGGGCGGGGGCCACCCGCAAGTTGCCCGCTTTACGCTTTTTTTCAACATTTGCCACTCATTTCTTCTATTATTACAACTTTATCTAATTGATTTTCGAAAAAATTATTTATTTTTATTTCAGTAATTAACTTGATTTAGTCAAATTTAACACTTCTTTCTTCTTAATAATTTATTACAAGATGCTCTTTTTTATGCAACGGTGACAAATTGCATAAATTTAAAGTTGTTTACCTTTTATGACCAAAATACTAATAATATAATGCTCTATGAAATAAAAAATTTGACTATATTATTTATTTCTTGTAACTTTGGTATATTATGCATGATCAATAAAATATTTTGAATTGCATTTATAGTTTAACGCAATTATATAAATTGATATGTAGGAATATCAAAAAATTACATAGTAAAACAAATATATAATTATATATTGATATAGATATATAGTTTCAAAGAAATACAATTCTAGTTATAATTAGAGTTTAATTAATTAAATTTCTTTGTAATCTCTGTTCCTCTTTCTGTATCTCCATAGTATAAAAGAAGTCATATCAATTGTAATTTATCGAACATTATGCTAATTTTATTTTATCAAATATAGATGAGTAATTTGTATTATATGAGGCATAAAGAAGACCTTACTCTTTTTTCTCATACTCGATTTCATACTATGACTCTCAATATGTCTGAACATGGGAGAGATACAATGTTTATAAAATGTATTTGGAAAGAGTATATAATAAATGTATACATGTATAATGCATGATACAAATAATTTTGATACAATTATATTTAGTGATACACTTGATATAATTGTATTCATTGATAGAAAGTGAATATACAGAAAATATAACACAATTGTATTTGTTGATATATTTGATACAAGGCGAATACAAATAGAACATATACACTTGTTACAATTATATTTGATGTACTTGATGCAATTGTATCCATTCATACACTTAATACATGGTGAATATACAAGAAACATATACATTTGATGCAATTGTATTCGTTGATACAACTAGATATAATTATATTCATTAATACAGATTAATTGTATCCATTGCTACAATTTCTTTCCTCTCTCTATCAATCTCACTCGCCTCTTTTCTCCTTTTAACAAGTAATTAATTTAAGCAAATTATAATTATAAATCTTTAATTAGCTCCAAACTATAGTTATCCTTGAAAATTTCTCTAAAAGTATTTATTAAATCTGTGTTGGAAAGACAATTCAAAATTTCTCTAATTTGCATGTTTGCATGTTGTTTGTCAAACGTTCCCATTTTATTTAGTAGTACAAATTTGAAGAAAAAAATAGTTTAGAAATAAATTAAACATCACTTTTTCATTTTTGTCTTCTTAATTATTCTCAAACTGTTTTTAAAAATATAAATAATTCAAAAATTTGAATAATTTATTTATCTTTAATTATAAAAAAATGTTCAATAATGAATTTATTTTGAGATGGGGGAGTATAATATTTCAAAGCTACCAACAAAACACGATTTGGATTACATGAAAAACGAAAGGAAAAAAAAGTTGCACTCTTCATGCTTCTTTTTCTTTTTTTCGGTATTCAAATTTTAAAGAGACATAAAACATTCGGTCCTTAAAAAAATTACTATAAAAAGAATGAGGTTAAGATTCGTCCTTTCATTTAATCAAAAATAAATAAAATAATAAAGTTAGTGTTGTCATTATATTTGTCATTTTGGGGCTGAGGTGGTGACGGTCCACTTGATGACCGACCAAACCGGCCTTACTAGCTAGTTTTCTGTCCCAACGATGAAGACATTTCCCTTTTCATTTTTCCAATATCAATTTCTTTCAACACCCACATTTCCCTTAATTATTGATTAATATTCCTTATTTCATTAAAAAAATATTTTATCATAGTTAAAACTAATTTCATATTAAAATTTTATTTTTACTTTTAGTGATATCATAAATTTTTATCAATCAAAGAATATTACATTAAATAGAACAGAAAAGTAATACTATTATTCTTAGTACGTAGGCTCACTAGCTCATATATAATATCTTGAAA
>JAOTQJ010000099.1:13342785-13356904 GCA_025642045.1 Solanum sejunctum | reverse complement strand
GATACGGAATAGTCCAAAATGCCCATTCAAATATTTCAAGATAATTCTTGTAGGAATTCAGGAGTACTAATTTCCAAAATGACCTAACGAGTCATTACATTTTATAAGTTTGTTATGTTAGGTAATGAACAGATTTACAGTGTTGTTTTCAGTCTTATAGATTCAATAAATAACGATTGATTCATGTAGTTGGTTTCTAAAAAATATCATGATACCTTTATTGTGATATGTTTTTTCATTGATTGTAGGTATCAATGGGCATACTGTTTGTTATATTTGAAGTATCATTTGAGTATATACTATAAAGTATTGAATATATGTATTGATAAGAAAGTCCTGGGTCATTGCTATCAAGTGATGAAATTAACATTATAATAGTAATAGTTTTTGTTAAATTTTAAAAGCCTGATAAATGTTGGAAGCTTATTGAGATCGACTAGTATCTTTTCTTATTTTGGTTTAGCAACAGGTAAGAGTAGAAATCAAACAAGCTAGAATTCCTATATTCTTACTTTTTTCACACTACACTTCCACTAATATGGCAAAATGATGTATGCGGTATGTGAACAAGTGTAGCAAGTCTTTGAAAAAATTGCTACACGTGTAATAATGTCGTGCAAGTATATGCGTGCAAGTGTAGATAGAAGAATAATTTTTAAATAGTAAGTATCAGTAATACTTTTGAATTAGTAGGGAGTTTACACTTTAACCTTTTCTTACATTGATATTTGTGTATGAAAAACTGAGAAGAAGAGATAATGTTTATTGTTATATGTGAACTATGATTGAATTATAGACATTAAACAGTTGACTTTAGGTGTGAAAAGATATTCTATATCCAGGAGATAGTAGTGAATACTTTGCATTGATACTTATAATAATTCAATATATCATCATGAGGCATATTAGTTGAGATCAAGAAACATCTGAAAATGGCATAAAAAATGTCACAATGACCATATTATAAAGAGTAGCAACTGATGTGAGACAAAATAGTTAAAACAGTGTTGGAGCGATTCCTAGAATTTTTAAACCAAAAAATTACATCAGAGTAATAAACTAAGAAAGAACAACTAATTTATCTCTGGCAGGTGCACTGAAAGGATCCTTGGGTCTGGCAGTGGATCATCATTATCACTCTTGTACCTTTTTGTAGCTTTATCCAATCTATATTGCCATAAAAGAGCGGCATATCTTTTATGCATATGAGTAGCATCCATCGCGTTGGCAGGGATTGAAATTCCATCACTTAGATATTCAACAAATGCAGTCACAAAACTCCACAGTCTCTGCATTTATCATGTATCAAAAAAGTTTGAGTAAATATAAATATTGAACGAGTAGTTTAAGTGGGGCTGAGAATGAACTTATACACTGTCTCTTTTTCGTTGTTGATTTTCTTCTACAAACTCTACTCTAAAAGGATATTGTTCACCAATGATATCATCTGTTATCTTGTCCTTGATTTTTTTTTTTTGTAAAAATCACTGGCCTGAAGGTACGTTGGCAGCATCAAAGCAATTTTTTGAATCTCAGATGATGGATTTCTTTGCCTTGATCCAGGAGAAGAGTCGTAGACACGTATTAACCTTTCCTTCCACACTATAACTGTCAACACCCAATGAAAATCAGAACTACAGTTCACCGGGATATACACATCATCAACTAGGTGTCAAGGTGTCCCGGTGAGAATAGCATAGTCTTTAATAATGTTGGTGATACCCCTCTCAAGTTTAGATACCTTAGGAATACAATTGATGAATTCTTGTGTACCTATTTTTTCATCATTCGTACCCTCATAGTACCTAGCATGCGTTGCAACAATGAAGTTCTTCAACCGGCAGTCGGTCGTGGTGTATCTGTAGTGATCACTAAACTGGTTTTTGGATTTCTTCCTCAGGTAATAGAATATAACGTCTAGATGCTACGTATGTAAAGAATTAGTTAAGATGCTTTGGTATTCAATAGAATCTGCCCCACATTCACTAATCGTATACAATTATTATATTTTAGATGCATCTTTTATTTTGAAAGCAAGATGTATAAAATGACAAAAATAAATTAAATACAAGAATATAAGAAATTTGTATTCTAACCTCGTCATTTCAGCACCTATCAGGCTGTGACATAAGGTAGAACCAGCTCTTGATGCATCTAAAATGAAATAATCTACAATGTACCAAATGTGAAATTGATACTCAAATCAATTGTGAAACTACTCAAAAACACAACAAAAACAGACAAACTTGTGTAAGAATGACTAACCTTGGGCAAAGAAGGGTGGGCAATTACAGCTTGTGATTTTTTTTGGTCTATGTTTTTTTTTCTTTATGCATGTCGTACCTGAACTGATGATTTGGAACTTGACGCAATGTCCTTCACCACTTCATCTTCTTGTGTCATGATTTCGTCAATTGAATTTCAACAACATTATGATCAATTACTTTTGGTGGGTCGGCATTGTTTAGGATACTATCTTCTATGCCGGAAGATAGTTGAGTCATTACCTAGAGAAAAAGAAGGCGCTGAATCCATTAAAATGACTAATTTAAAATAATTACTACGAAATCGACATTGAAGAACTTTGTTCAAAGAAGTAGAGAAGGAGATGGATTGTTCTTCTTACAGAGGAGAAAGGAAATAAATTTAAAAGTACAATAATTAATGGTGATTTACCATAATTAGACTTTTGCACAGTTAACAATGCGTAATAATAGGTACTTAAAAAGGTTGGTCAGCTAGATATCAACAATTATAGATAAAAAATTAAAAAGGAAATTTTTTAAATTTATTTATATGGAAAGGAATATTAGGGATTATGATAAATAAGCTTGTATAGATTTGTAAGTTTTAGTAAAAATAAGTAAAAGTTTATATAAAAAAATAGTTATTTAAAAAAAAAAAAAATTGCCCAAAGGGTTATGGGCTCAACAGAGCTCACTCCAAAGTCATTAGTCCATTTTTGCTTTTTCAATTTTTTCACTTTGCGTTTTTTTAAAAAAAAAAAAAAAACTTTTTTTCAAAACTTTTTCATGTATCAATATTATACAAATTGTATAATAAGTATATATGATACATAAATAGTTATATAATATATATATATATTGGATCGGTATTGTATAAACATGTAAACATATATTGATATTGTATATGTATAAATATGTATGTATATGTGTTAACAGTTATGATACATAAATAGTTATATAATATATATGTATTGGATCGGTATTGTATAAACATGTAAACATATATTGATATTGTATATATAATGTATAAATATGTATGTATATGTGTTAACAGTTATGTTGTGTATATGTAATATGTGAATATTATATAAATAAGTATGCAATGCATCAATATTATATAAATAATGTATAATTGTATATAAATATTATAAAAAAATGATTATGCAAGTATCAATATCAATATTTATTTATCTGTGATGTATTTTCACCTTAATAAAGAGAATAAATCTAAAATAATACAATGATATAAGTATTTATTTTTCTAAAAAAAGTGAAACAATCATTAAAAAAAGTTTTTCTTTTTAAAAAAGGCCAAAAATAATAATAATAATAGCGCAACAAAAAAAAGAAGAAATAAAAGATTAAAAAAATAGCCTCAGTACATGGTCAGCCGCAACATATAGCAACTTGACATTTTCTTTACAAATCAAATAGCCGAATAACTAATATTAGTTAAAAATAAGGTCAATTGGTCATTTGAAGTAAAAAAAAAAAAATTGTGTAAGCATTTTATCTCAATGAACATTTTACGTAATTTTTCTTAATACCCACCCAGTGAACAAGATCATTTTCTGAACATGTTAAGCTAGCAAGGCCAAACCCGTAGATAGTTATAATTTGGACCAATCCATTTCAGAATGAAAATTTTCATATAGCTATAATTTGGACCATAGCTATAAATATGAATAAATTTGTAAAATGGCAAATATTAGACTAAAAATTTCCCTAAACATTAATTTAAAGATAATTATTACAAGTTTTAAATATAGTATTTGATAATTACTATTTTTAACATTTAAATTTCAAATTATAATTGTTGACATCTAATTTTTACCCTCCACAATATAAATTAATTATTGAGTTTTCTAATATTTAAACAATTTGAAATAATTAGCTTTCAAAAATATTTTTTTAAGTGATTTTGGGGGTTTAAATCTTTTAAGTTTAATTATGATTATATATTATATATTACATTTATTTCAAGTGTTACGTGTTTGATTATTATATTTTTTATAAATTTTTTTCAAGAATTTCTCAAATAGATTTTTTTTTTTAAATCATCACTTCCATTTTAAGAGTGATTATTTCATGATTAAATTAATTACTTCATGTTGTTAATACTAAAAATCTCTTTAATCAATTCATATTAATTCATTTTATAGTCAAATAAATCGATTGATTCCCGTTGATTACGTTTTAATTGATTATAATTGCAATTCATATGGCCTAATTTTTAAATTTCAAATCCCCACACCTTTACCCCATTTTTCACCTTAAATTGGGTCAATTTCAGACCAATTTGGCCCAAAGTTTTTTCAAAACCCGGCCCAAATCCCACCTTCAATCAGCCAACTTATGTACAACATCTCTATCTATTTATATTACTATATTAAAAGTGTGAAGACTTTTAAAAATATTATTTGAAATTTTTGTCCTTTATTAAAAGACTCCTCTTCAGATGAAATCATCTTTTCATCTTTTCTAATTATTATTTAATTATTTTTGTTATATTGACTCTTAAAAGTTATGATAGATTTATAGATATTGGATAAGAGATGTCCTAAAACAGTGTTTTTACGTTAAAAGGAGACCTAGATTGAATTATGGATCAATTGCAAGTTTATCTGATGAATTTGGAGAAGAATGAAAATTGCATTATTTAAAAAAAATTATCAAACAAAGAATTTTCATTTAAAAATCGCAAGATTCTTTTCTAGAATGAACTATCAAGTCTCTTTTGTTTGACATCTTTTATTATCTCGTCCAAAAAACGAATTGAACTGAAAATCTTTTCTGGAGATATCCATTTTCCTAGAGAGACAGATAACATATCCAGACATACCGGCGTTTTGACACCACCAGGAATAGGAAAAAGAAATTCCAAGAAATACAAAAAAGTAAAAAATTGGATCTATGTCCAACGAATTACACCTAGTAAGAAAAGGTTTTTTGTTTTAGTTCGACCTAACGTCACATATGAAATAACGAAATAACGGACGGTGTAAATTTAGCAACTCTTTTTCCACCGGATCTATTGCAGGAAAGGGATAATGTGCAACTTCGAATTATCAATAATGTGCAACTTCGAATTATCAATTATATCCTTTATGAAAATAGCAAACTGATTCGAGAAATTTTCAACACAAGTATTCAATTAGTTCGGACTTGTTTAGTATTAAATTGGAACCAAGACAAAAAAAGTTCTTCTTGCAAAGAAGCCCATGCTTCTTTTGTTGAAATAAGGACAAATGGTTTAATTTAACATTTCTTAATTAATTAATTTAAAGATCCAATTATTCATTCTCAACATTAAAAATAATAATTTGTTTTTGCTGATTGGAATTACTACAATTGTCTCACCGTAATTTTAGATACACAACTATAATTATAATCTAATTAATTAAGAAGTTAAACGTGTGTACGACTTATTGTAATGTAGTGTCTTTTCTTTTATTTGTATAGATTTCGGATTCTTTTTAAACCAAAGTTGGTTTAGTATTTAATTATTTTATATTTGATTTTGGAATTACCTTTCACCTATAATGTTATTTATGTAGACTTTTTAAAATTAAATCAAGTTTAATTGAAAGAGATGAACACTTCTATAGAAAAAAAAAAAAAAAAACATAAGAGATTTTGAATAACCTTAACAAGGGGTTTCACTTTTCTCTACTTTGAAGACTCGCTATTTGACACATTCTTCAATTTTTTGGGTTGGGTTGCTCAACAAAATTAGAATTCGATTCTTCCTCTAGCTCGTATGGGCAATCTGACGATGATAACATTTTGCCCTTCCATTTTTTCGAGCTTTGAATCGTCGTTGCATTTTTCACTTGCTTTTTTGTGTTTGCGCCAATTTTTTGCTTTGCTTTCCGAGCCTTTGCTAGTGAAATTGGGACATATTAGATTTTTCTTGTGATTCTTCATTGAATTTTTGGGTCTCCTTGTCTGATGACTTATTCTTGGGCTGGGTTTGAGTTAAAATCTTAAAACTTAGCGGTTCAATCTCTATCGTTTTCCGCTAGTCTGGGACTCTTTTTAAGTGTAACTAGTGTGTTACTCTTTTTTCGCATGGTGAAATGGTTTGTTTTTGGTTCGGACGATGATGAACACAAACTTTTTTTTCTTTTTTTACAATGGCGGACTGCACAATGGAGCAAAAGGGGGAGATGGAGAGTCGAGCTTTCGTTAGAAGTCTTGCATGGAAAAAAGAGATAATTATGATAGAGAGAGAAAAATGTGGCTAATTGACATAATAAAAAGGAAGTTAAATATTTCATCAATAATATAACTCCTTAATTGAGGTATTATATTGTTAGTAAATTCATTTTTGATAAATATATATATATCAGATTTTATATATTTTAAATTGTATACACATATTAATTAAAAATAAAGGTAATTTTTTAATTAAATACTAATTTGTTATAACTTGAAATTTTAAATGTTAAAAGTGGTAATTATCAAGTACTACATTTAAAACTTGTAACACTTATCTTTAAATTGATGTGTGGAAAAATTTTTACGAGTTAAATTATGATGGATCCACATTATCCCAATGAAATGATTCCTCCCCATATTTAATGACAATTCTTAACTTATATAACAAAAACATTATGTTCACTTAATTTTAGATTTTAGGGAATAGTAATAACTTAACTTTAATTTAGAAGAAAAGGTTAAGTTTTTTTGCCATTTTAAAAAAATTGTAAGTAGAAGAGACGAAATTGTAGATCACATACAACTTTCTATATAATTCAGTCTCCAGATAAATTGCTTGATGGTCCATAATTTGGAAGCGTTAGGCGAGCTTTCATTTTTATTTATTCCAGATACAACATGATTGACCTGGAAACTTATAAAAGTAAATGTTATTAACAGAAAGAAGCTTTAGGGGAAATGTGCATCAACATACAAAACTCGAACATATAAATAAACCACAAGCATTCCATACCTTTTCTTTTTAAAGTTCCCCACCAATATCCCCGAACTCCGACTAAATCCAAATTGCATATTAACTCTATCCAATCTACTCCAACAGAATTTTCTCTATACCCAAATGCACTATAATGTATTAATCTTTGAGTAATAATTTGTAAAGTGGGTAGACATCTTCATTAATGAAGGAACTATACTGCAAGTTCAAAAAACAAAATCCAAAAGAAAGAGAAAGATACTTCATTTACAGAATATCCATATGATATTTTGATTTTTTTTTATTGTGCTTGAATTTGTTTTTTTCACCATCGTCAAGCTTGTGCTGTCAACTAATACTACTTCTGGGACTTGAGTTCTTCAACCCTTTTTTCAGTTTCCCTCAATGCTTTCCGATAGATGCTAATCAACTGCGGAAAATGAGAACATTTTCACATTCTTATAGAGCAGGAATTCAGTTTCCTGCACACATATATGTATGGTAAGCCATAAAACATACCTTGTCAACTTCTTCTGGAGTAATTACAAGAGGAGGAGACATCATGATGGCATCACCAGCAACACGTACCAACATTCCGTTCTTCTGACACTGCGCTCCAAAATATGCACCAATACCTAAGTAGCAAGCAATGAGCAGATTGAATGAGGTAAGAGTTAATGCGGCCTTTGATTAAAGAGCCAATGAGGAAATTACATACCCCATTCAGGAGGGAAAGGATCGTTAGGAGATTTGTTTTGCGCAAATTCTGTGGCAAGGATCAAACCAGTTCCTCTAATCTACATTAACATAAGAGTGAAGCAAATGAATAGCCAAGCCTTTTAGGAGGTTTTGATCACTTTTTATACACAAGTGATAAGAGTTATACCTCTCCAATTATGGGACTGTCGGAAAACGCCTTCAGACCTTCTTGAAACTTTGGGGTTATTCTATTTACTTTCTCAACTATATTTCGTTCCCTGAAATAATTTGAACATTTTCAGTATCTTTAGCACTACCCAAGTGCAATAGCTAATCAGGGGAGGCACAATTTTAACAGAATTCTTGATTATCAAACCCAATGAGCAATCATAATAGTAAAATAAGCAGACCATGCTAGTTATAAGTCATATGCAAGTTGCGAATGAAGGTAAAAAACTAAAAGTACATGTTTATACAAATCCATTACTGGAAGGAAGTCGAAAGGCAATTCAAGTGTACATACTTGTAGAGCTTAATAGCTTCCAATGCCACCGCGCATGCAACTGGATGCCCAGAATAAGTGAATCCATGGGAAAAGGAACCTAGTTCCAGAAAAAAACTCAGCACTTCGGCAAACAAACGAAATGATTTGACGTGCTACCAAACAAATAGAATGCTCACCAAGTTTATTGCTTTGAGAATTTATTACATCAGAAATTTCAGGGCTTACAAGGACAGACCCAATTGGCATATATGCAGAAGAAAGAGCCTGAAAAACAATTCAGGAAGGGAAATTTATTTATACATCCAGATGTAAGTTGGTATAGCTGATTTATAGGATATTGTTTAACCTACCTTAGCTAAGGAGACAAGATCAGGTTTGATGTTATACTTGTCACAGCCAAACATTGTTCCAAGCCTCCCAAAGGCACAGACGACCTCATCCGCAATGAAAAGAATGTCATATTTCTTCACTACAGCTTGGATCTACAAATGAAAGGGAGAAATTGCTGTTTCAGTTATGTATAAGCATAATCTGAAGGAGCTAAAGATAGATAATTGCAAAAACTGCCAGGAATAAAACAAAAGGATTTGTCGCTGCAAGATGCCTCGTTGGTCATATCACTATGTACCAGCAAGAACGATTTTTCTCAACAAGCCGCCATAAATTCTCTATTGCTGCTAATCCTCAACTCCACCTCCTGGCAAAACCAAATACAGATATCCTTGGGTGTACAGGCAGAAAGAGGTTACCAGTTACACCTTCCTTTGACGATGACAGTAAGCACAAACTTTTGGTTATGCACTTAACAAAACTTCAGAGTTTCATAAAAAATATCTGATTGCCTTCTTCTTTGGCACCAAAACTATAGAACAAACTCTTACATCCTAGATTGAGAGTGCATGCAACATTCTAAGTAGTGAAGCAAAAGTGGTATATAACTTCCTCCTACTAGAATGAAAAGCAACAGGACAAAAAGGCAAAGAAAAACTACCTTATCAAAATAGGTTGCTGGAGGAGGTATTACACCTCCTGCCCCCATGACTGGCTCAGCAATGAAAGCAGATATCTGAGGTGAAAAAGCAAATTAATCAGTAATAAATCACCCTCAGTGCATACACAGAGTAGTAGGAGTTAAAGTTGACGGAAGTTACTGTTTCAGGCCCCTCTTTGAGGATAAGATCTTCCAAATTTTTAGCCAACCTGGTAGAGAACTCCTCCTCTGTCTCACCTGACATTTACATTTCAACAGAAAATGGTTTATTACACCATAAGAAGAGGAGGAACAGTAGGAGTCAGTAAGAATAAGTAACAACCTGGCAGATGATAACGCCAATAATGAGGACAATCAGTGTGCAGAACAAATGGAGCAGGAAGATCAAAATTTTGATGTAACGCAGGAAGACTAAAAAAGAAATTATTAGCAAACTGATACTTGTAGCATAATAATGAATCGCAATTTGATTTTCATTTCGCGTGGTGTTTGTTATATTACCCAGTGAGACTGGCAGAAGTAAGGGTTGAGCCATGATATCTGTTACAATGAATGAGCAAGAACATTACCAAGCCTATAGAAAAAAAACAACCAAAAGAAAATGATAAATAGCAATTCACAGATTACGCTTTTGCTCGAGCTATAAATTTCTTTTTGTTTGGCCTTCCAAGAGCATTGTTGTAATACCACACCAGCTTCACCTACATAAAAGTACAAGCGAAAAAGCTACACATTATCCTTGTGTACTTCTACACATAATATCCTGCTATTTGTTATTGAACTTCTACACAAAAAAAAATAAAATTCAAGCAACTACTTTATTCATTGATGCTAACAGAACTGGAACATACTATTTAAAGAAAAAAAAGTTTCACTCTTTCACTATCCCCATAAAAATGTTATTTTGATGGTTATCAAGCTAAGTAATATAATTAAGTGTTTGAAGGCAATAAGCAAAACCTGGGTATCATTGGCTTCTGATCCACTATTTGTGAAAAAAGCTTTTGCCATTTTCTTTGCAGTAAACATATCCAGAAGCTCCTTTGCAAGATCCTGTATATTTGAAAATGTAATCAGCCTGAGATCCAAGAAAATCTTAAAAACCAAATTGAGGCAATCACTAAGTTTTCCTTTTTCATGTAAAGACACTGCAAAGTTTTTGCCATACCAAAGAAGGTTTTGTTGTTCGGTTCCAAAATGAATGGTAAAAAGGCAATGTGTTCAATTGTTTAGTGGCAGCATCAACCAGGCGAGGCTCGTTTCCCCCTACAAGAATATTTAAGTTGGTAAAGAACTGTATACATGCTCCAAATACATCATAAACAAAATTAGCCATTGTCTAGGTTATAAATTGTTCTGTTAACATAGCAGACATTGATTATTAGTAAAATGAAGATACGCAACTTTTTCATCAATGGAGTTAACTTTAATTTAAATTAAATTGTTTGGATATCATGACACAAGTACTTATTGCCATTGCCCGAAAGAATTATGCAGTTACATTGTGAAAGCAAAACATCTGACATGGCGGAACGCTTAAGCATGTCAATGTCTGACTGGAGATGTTAACCAAACAGAAAAAACATCCATGAAAGACATATACATGTTAACATAGAAGTACGCCAAAGACTGAATAAAAGGATTGTTAAGTACCTAATGCTGTGCACCACAAACCAGCTAGAGTATCAAGATACTTCCTCCCTTGCACGTCATAGACATGGGATCCCTATGCCAAATTGTAAAAAAGTTGATCTTGAAAGTTATATAAAGTTTTCTTAAGTTAGAGAGCAGAAGTAGCCATAAATCTAAAACCTCAGACTTCTCTATAATCAAAGGATCCACATCAGTACTTTGCCACCCAGCAGTGAAGGGTGCCAACATATCATGACCCCTGAACCTGCAATAATTGTTTAATAGTACATTTTAATGCTTGTCAAAATAAGTGAAATATATTTTACACTTGGCTAAATATGGAGTAGTGCTCCTGAGTCCCGAAGATTTTCCATATCAGTTAGCAATGACGTCCATAAACAAGGGAGGCAAAAAAAAGAGACTCAGAACAGAATTTACCCTTTATTATCCGCTCCAGAAGTAACATTATCTAAACATGCCTGCGTACTATTATATCTTGCAGGTATATGTTCCGATAAACTGCTAACTGCTGGAATACGTTTTGCGTGGAAACCAGCCTGCAAGACCAGATTAATTACAACATAAACAACTTAATAGTAGATGGCAAAACGAGAACAATTTGCCTAGCCTTCCAAATCATACATCTAAGAACAAGTCTAAGAGATTAACATGATAGCTGGTGCATAGTGCTAAATATCAGTGGCGGAGCCACCATTTACGTCCAAGGTATTCATGCTTTTAGAATATGGATGAGTGATTTTTGTATTATGAGTGTCCAACAATTGATATATATCAAAATATCTATATTTAACCTATATATTTTAAAAAAATTATAACGTTCGCGTTCATCTTACCGTCCTCTCAGATGAATGTAGCTCCACCGCTGCTAAATATATTTAGGTCTAGTATGCAGTCAAGTGGGTGGGGGATTCTTTTGTACAACTGAGAGATTATGTAAACTTTCCTGATATTTTTTTTAGGAAAATAAATTTCTTAAAAATTACTAACGAAAACAGAGAAAACAAGTGACAAATTGATCTCACGCACTCAATTCCCCCAATCCCCACCCACCTCTGGACCATACCACCCTCAAACGCCCACTCCCCATCCCACCTAGCCTACATAGTATTACACTATAACATATAAATGTTGGAATAATATTTTCTCATGTATATACCAAATACAAAAAAAATTAAGAACTTCGTTACTGAGCTCGCAAACCACACACGTGAGAGAGCAACCCATACTAGGCAAGTCAGATACAAGGATGCCTTGACCAAGAAGGCAAACCCTTTTTCTGATAAGTGATTTCAAACTTGAGACCTTAGTCATCCAACTCAAACACAATTATTTCTTAAAAAAGATAAATTTTAAGAAATTATTTTGGTGAAAAACATTTTCCTTCGCACCAAACCAGAACAACTCACCTCTAAACCAGAAATTCTGTTAAAAAAAATCAAAAATCAAAAAGTAACGCCACCTTCAAGTCAAAAGGAATCCATTAAAAAGCAAAAGACAAAACACAGAGAGCCCAGGAAACAAAAAAGGGAGATTCAACACAGAAAGTTGTTTGTCTTTAACAAGAAAAAAAAATATATATATATATATATATAATTTAGAAAAGAAACAAAACCTGGGCGGTGATAGCTGCTTTGGCGGTGGATCCAAGGAGACGGGAAATCTTGGCCATTAATAGGAATCAACCTTAACAGACATACACACACAAAAAAAAGTGCCTCTTCCTGTCTATAACGTTTTATGCAGGATAAATGAAGCATGCACAAGTATAGAAAGAAAAAGGAACGGAGGATTCAAGATATAGAAAAAGAAGGAAAACAAAAGACGCCGAAGAGAGGAAAAAAATAAGATGATAAATAAAACTCCAAGTCAGTGATGACACATGCCTTATTTTATAAAAATTGTAATCATGGATGAGTCATATAAAAAGCATCTTCTGTACCCAATTGAAGTTTCCTGCTTTGACCCAGTCCCAGTTACTTCGCCATTGGACATCAAATTATATTTTTAAATTAAAAAATAAAATTTTTATTTTATTTTTAATAGAATAATTTATAATAATATAAATATTTAAAAATTATTTTGGCACATAAATTTTAAAAAGAATTATAAAATGATATATCAATTTAAACGGTTCTCACAAAATGATGAGATGATTTTTAAAAAAAAAATTACTTAAATTTAGGGATCGTAATGGACGGATGCTGAATGGATTAAACTCAACCACAAATTTTTTAAATAGCTTTGCCTTGCCCCATCCCGCTTAATAATTTCTTTTAATTTCAACCCGCCCCATCATGCTCCATATAGACTTGCCTGGCATAGATTTTTAATTTTTTTTATTTTTTTAATTAAATTTAATATAAAAATAAAAATTTATATTTTTTATTTTTTCTTAATTAACATCTCAATAACTAAATAATTAATCTAGTAAATATTTTAACTATTATTTTTTATTCACTAATTAAAAGTTTCTAATTAATCTTTCAATGATTAACAATTTACTGGATATGTTTGATTTAAATTTAGAAAAGAAATTAAAATTAAATTTAATTTTTAATATAAATATATATCTCTTTAATTTTTATTATATCCACATTAATTTTAAAAATAATTACTTCAATTTATCTAACATTTACTTCACCCCACATAATTTTAAATTCATCCTCCCCCATCTCCATCACCACACATAACTCTAAATTAACACTGTACCCTACCTGATCATCTCGCTCCATTGTCATCCTTAAGACCCAAGCTATGATATACATGTGCGGGTAACAAAAGGTTGTTGCTACATTTCGGAGAAATTCCTGGTACATTAATTTGGGGATTATCAATTTGAATGCAGGATTCATTATTATTATTATTATTATTAGGCTGATTATAATATTTATACTTAATTAAAATTTTAAAGGTGAAATATCAAAAATACACATAAATTTTGTGAGTTTAATTTTAGTACATTATGAGTGTATTAAACTTCTACACTATCACGTAATATTGCATGTTATTGTAGGTTACAAAGAAATATTTTTTTAAAATATTTATTTATTTATATTTTAAAAAATAAAATATAATTATAATTTTTTTCTTTTTCTTTACTATTTCTCTCC
>JAOTQJ010000099.1:13328257-13342685 GCA_025642045.1 Solanum sejunctum | reverse complement strand
TTTGAGCTGAGGGTTTTAGGAAACAGCCTCTCTACCTCGATGAGGTAGCGGTAAGGTCTGCGTACAAGCTACCCTCCTCAGACCCCACTGGTGGACATCACTGGGTATGTTGTTGTTGTTGTTGTTACCCATTGTAGTCCACAAAGCTTCCTTATTATATAGTAGGAAAATAGCAATCAACATAAAAATAAATTCAGTATTCTTTAAATACAAAAATAATAGTTCTATTCTTGATTTTATATTCATTACAAATACAAATATTATGTGATATTAGATAATAAATATTTGAGTGCACTCCGCCTCGTATGTAGTAATTATTGTAAAAGTTATATTTAAAATTACACAATTTACTAATATAATTTGCTTGTGTCGGTTAAAAAAATCAAATGCATTAAATGCGTAATTTCAATTAATCTTAAATTCATAAATACTAAATATTTTTATATAGTTTAAATAAATAAAAAATACTCCTAAAACTATATGAATCTTGCTACAAATTAATGTATTTATTTTTTATATTAAATTAAAAAATAATTATTCTCAATCAAAATACATCATTGAAAATTGAAAACATGGCACAAGTTGTAAAGAAAATTAAACTAAAGAAACAACAAAATTGAAAGGAAATATTAACTATTCCTATATCAATTTTTGTAACAATTTAATCACCATACAAAATAAATTCTTTTATAAAAGCTCAGTTAACTAAAAAGGATTTGATTTTGGACTCTCGTATAATTTGTGTTAGGATATATTATTATTATTATTATTATTATTATTATTATTATTATTTTCTAAAAATACAGCAATTTTTGTTTTTTTTTTGTTGTTAGGATTCCTACTATAGTTATTTTTCAAAAAAAAAAAAAGAAAAAGAAAGAAAGAAAAATTGACATAAAAAAATCACTTCTAAAAATAAGGAAATTCTTAGTTTTGCCAAAAATATGATAGCCTAAATTCACAATAGTTTTTAATTTTTCAATATATATTGACTTTTACAAAAAAGTATGACGGCCAAAAATCAATTCTCAAAATAAGGCAGCTTTACTTTACCGAAAAATCACCAGAGTTTTTATTTGTAAAAAAACTTATGATCATTTTTATTTTTCTTAAAAATATATTACTCACAGACAAAAGATCAATGTTGTTATTCATACTTACATAGCAAAATTTTTAATAGACTAAAAAATATTTTGATATATTTGTTAGGTATATTTTCAATTTAATATTATAAAATTTATTTTTTTTTAAAAAATTCTACATCAAATTAAAATAGGACTGAGTATATTATATTTATTAAAAGAAAGTGTTAGACACTACAATATGTTTGTGTGATTAATTAAAAATAAAAATAAAATAAAAATCACGCGCTGCAGTAGCGTTGGTAAGAAGAAGGGGAAACCCTAAATCAGGAGTCCACTCGCCATTAGGCATCGCGTGAATTCTGAGTTGCAGAATCGCAGATCGAGTGTGCGTGCGTGAAAGAAACATTCATACATACAGGTATAACCTTCACTCTCCTTTCTTACAAAAGCTCTTTGCTTCATCCTTCTCCCCCAAAAACTTCAAACCCCCTTTTATTATAATCAACTTTTGTATATGAACTGATTATGGCCATCATAGATTATTTGTTATCATTTATGTTATGAAGTTGTGGCAGATTTAATCTAATACATACAAGAGACTTTGAGTTAACTTGATTATTTATATGTTTAAACATGGCAATTTTTAGTTCTCAAAATTGATTTGCTGTAAGCCTGTACATTTTGGATTATTCTACTAGTGTGAGTCTAAAAATAAGTTTATTGCACTTGAGTAAAATAAGGAATAGAAGAAAAGAAACAATTATGTAGCTAGGCAATCATTTAGGTGAACTAGAAGAGGAGGTGCGCGGAGGCCCCCTCTGAAGAGGTGCGAAAGTTCGTGGGTTTTAATTAAGCTGAAGAAGTATTGGGGAGAGGTGATTAGATAAGACTTGATGTAGCTCCAACTTTCCGAGGAGATGATCTTAGATAGGAAGTTATAAGGGTTGCGGATTAGGGTAGAAGGGTAATAGTTAGTTCAACATTGTCTCATTTCCTAGCAGAATAGATTGGTGCATTGTATCTGTTTCCCAATTTTTAGTTTTTTACTGGTAGTAGTAGCGTTTGTCTCGTGAAACATTTGGTTATTCCTTGCTATTTCTTGTGCTTCAGTTATCACATTAGTTGGTTATGGTTGTTGCCTCTCTTCACATGAGTTGGTTATGTTTGTTGCCCCTCTTTGTTATGTTAAGGTTTCCTTGTTATTTTCTATATCCTCTTTACTTCTGTGTTGTTCTATTAGCTGCTATGTTATTCGCTGTTTGAGTTGAGGGTCTTTCGAAAACAACCTCATTACCTCCTCGAGGTAGTGGTAAGGTTTGTAAAACATTTTACCCTCTCCAGACCCCGTTTTTGGGACTATATTGGGTTGTTGATGTTCCTCGTTGGAACTTGATGAAGTACTTGGCAAATTAAAACAGTTCCTTCGTTGAACATCAGATTAATACTTCAGATTCTGCTTACATATAAGTCCTCAGATGAGAATTACCTCTATAAGATAAACGTGCGAACATTTGGTTATATTCATTTGGGAGACCTTTCACTTACTCTGTTGCATAGAAGTTCCTTTATTAGCTTTAGCACCATATCACTTTGCTCGATTCATATGTGCAAATTCGACCTTCCAATACCCAAAGACTTATCGGGACAAAAAGTCTTGAATTTTAATGACCGGGGGGGGGGGGATTCCACTGGGTATGTTTTGTTGTTGTTACATGTATTTATAATTTCATAACCTTTTTAAGACCTCAAATTTCAAAAGTTTTCCTTTCTTTCTTAAACTCTGTATTGAGTCAAACACCGCCATAAAAAACGAAACAGTGGGAGGGGGAGTATGTATCATCAGTAAGTGCTGCATAGAGGTCTGCATGAGTGGGGAGGGGGGAGAGCTAATCTCCCATCACAGAGATGGGAAAGAACTTATTTTATAAAATCTGCTGGTTGAATGTGGTTATATTTCAAGTAAGCACTTCTGATATATAACCCAAACCTTACTTGTGGGATTCCACTGGGTATGTTGTTTGCTTCTGATATATAGACTGGAAGCTGCAGTTCAGTCGCTCTCACCTGCAGCGGGAATATACCATTATGTACCCTTGTATTTCTGGCTAAATTTGGAGGAGGACTTTTATATTCAACTGGTTCAAATCCCTGATGGATTGGAGGTGGTCAGGATTCTCCATCTCCAGGTAGACAGAGCTTGATGCAGATCCTTTGTGTTATGGATCTTTATTTTCCTCTAAAAATGCGATAGGATCACTTTCTATGTCTGCTGTCTGATAATTTTGGGGAGTTATTCCTTCTCGTGAAGTACCTGAAGGACATGATGAAACCTGATATATGGGAAAGATAGTTGAAGGTGACTGTAATGTATGAGCTGTTGTCACTTGTCTGCATGATAAATGGATTGACTTGATTAGATTTATATGATGATATTGAACTCAAAAGTCTTCTGATGTTTAGGCCACTTAGTAAATCCCAAAACTTTAACAGAATCATGAGTTAGCCATTGACAATTCTTGGACTGTGGTTAGACTTAGAAGAGTGGTGGAATACAGGAAGAGATATTTTGGGCTTCTTACTATATTTTTCTGTGCTTATTGAACAAGAATTAATTCTTATGTTTCCATAATCCTTACTGGACATGTTCTTCTCTAGGACATGTTCTCTAATTTTTTCTTGACGTGCAGGTATCAGTAAAAGAGGAATTAATAGGCTATCAATTGTTTAGCAGCATGGATATAGATCTTCGTCTGCCTTCTCAAGAACATGAGAAGGAAGAAGAAGAAGAAGAACAAAATGGAATTATAAATATGCTTGATAATGAAGAAAAAATACACAGTGATAACGGAATGCATGGGATGTTGGTTATTGAAGAGAAGATGCATGCAGAAGATGGAGGGGGTATGAACACTCCCATAGGAATTATGATAGAATTTAAGGAGGATGTGAACCTTGAACCACTGGCCGGCATGGAATTTGAGTCACATGGTGAAGCTTATGCCTTTTATCAAGAGTATGCTCGGTCAATGGGATTCAATACAGCCATACAAAACAGCCGTCGCTCAAAGACATCAAGGGAATTCATTGATGCAAAATTTGCATGTTCTAGATATGGAACTAAACGGGAATATGAGAAGTCTGCAAATCGACCACGTAGTAGGCAAGGAAACAAGCAGGATCCAGAAAATGCTACTGGTCGGCGTGCATGTGCAAAGACAGATTGCAAAGCAAGTATGCATGTGAAAAGAAGGCCCGATGGGAAATGGATAATTCATAGATTCGAGAAAGAACATAATCACGAACTTCTGCCTGCCCAAGCTGTCAGTGAACAGACAAGAAGGATGTATGCCACAATGGCAAGACAATTTGCTGAATACAAAAATGTTGTTGGTATGAAAAGTGACACAAAAGGTCCATTTGACAAAGGTCGACATTCAGCAATGGAAGGGGGAGACATAAATGTTCTGTTAGAGTTCTTTACTCAGATGCAAAATCTTAATTCCAACTTCTTTTATGCTGTTGATGTGGGTGAAGATCAACGTGTAAAGAACTTGTTTTGGGTTGATGCCAAAGCCAGGCATGACTATGCAAATTTCTGCGATGTTGTCTCTTTTGAGACTACCTATGTCAGAAACAAATATAAAATGCCCCTGGCTCTTTTTGTTGGGGTTAATCAGCATTTTCAGTTCATGCTACTTGGATGTGCTTTGGTCTCTGATGAGAGTGCATCAACATTTTCTTGGGTAATGCGGACATGGTTGAAGGCAATGGGTGGTCAAGCTCCCAAGACAGTGATCACCGATCATGAGCTGGTATTGAAGTCGGTCATTTCAGAGGCTTTGCCATTATCCCTCCATTATTTCTTTTTGTGGCATATCCTGGGAAAGGTGTCTGAAACACTGAATCATGTCATTAAACAGAATGAAAAGTTTATGCCAAAGTTCGAGAAATGTATTAACAGGTCATGGACAGATGAGGAGTTTGAAAAGAGGTGGAGAAAGCTGGTTGATAAATTTGATCTCAGAGAAGTTGAATTGATTCATTCACTGTATGAAGATCGGATGAAATGGGCCCCTACATTAATAAGGGATGTATTTTTAGCAGGAATGTCAACAGTTCAACGAACAGAGAGTGTGAACTCTTTCTTTGACAAATATGTACATAAGAAAACCACCATCCAGGAGTTTGTAAAGCAATATGAATCAATATTACAAGATAGGTACGAGGAGGAGGCAAAGGCAGATTCTGATACATGGAACAAACAACCTGCTTTGAGATCCCCATCACCATTTGAGAAGCACTTGTCAGGGCTTTATACACATGCTTTATTTAAGAAATTCCAGGCTGAGGTTTTGGGTGCAGTTGCTTGTATTCCTAAAAGAGAGAAGCAAGATGATGCAACCTTAACATATAGAGTTGAAGATTTTGAGAAGACTCAAGAGTTCATTGTCACATTGGATGAAATGAAGTCAGAAATATCTTGTAAATGTCATTTGTTTGAACTTAAAGGCTACCTTTGTAGACATGCATTGATAGTTCTCCAAATATGTGCTGTTTCCTCTATCCCACCACAATATATTTTGAAGCGGTGGACAAAAGATGCAAAGAGCAAGTACATTATGACAGATGGATCTGAAGATGTGCAGTCAAGGTTCCAGAGATATAATGAGCTATGTCATCGGGCTATGAGATTGAGTGAAGAAGGGTCTTTGTCTCAAGAGAGCTATAGTTTTGCTCTTCGTGCACTTGATGATGCGTTTGGGAGTTGTGTAACTTTTAATAACTCAAATAAGAACATGTTAGAAGCTGGCACATCATCAGCCTCTGGTCTTCTCTGTATTGAAGATGATAACCAAAGTAGGAGTATGAGCAAGACGAACAAGAAGAAAAATAACTTCACTAAGAAACGGAAGGTTTGTTTTGAAGAGCAATCATGGGACTGCTTCTTTTGTTGTCTATGTTATGTCATGAAGATCTCCTGGTTGCAGGTGAACTCGGAGCCAGATGTTATGGCTGTTGGGGCAGCAGACAGCTTGCAACAAATGGTTTGCTCCGATACCTTAGTTACTTCCATTTATTGCCATTTGATTTATATTACTGTGTTCTTATTGGTAAAATGTAAATGGAGCGGTTTTTCTTATTGGTGAAAGTGGGAGGAAGTTGTTTTGAATGCTGGATGTGTATAGCTGTTCTTGAAGCATAGCTTTTAATCTTTTGGTGACCTCTGGTTTCTTATTTAGTGCATTTCTATCATTTCCTGCAGGACAAATTGAACTCCAGGCCCGTGGCTCTTGATGGTTATTTTGGTCCGCAACAAAGTGTTCAAGGAATGGTATGATGTGCAAGTATCTTTGACTTTTTTCCAATACTTAATCTATAATGGTGTTTTAAGTGGCTGCTCTTTTGCAGGTACAGTTAAACTTGATGGCACCAACTCGTGATAACTACTATGGAAACCAACAGACTATTCAGGGCCTTGTATGTAATAGCATTTCACAGGTTTAAGGCTGAAAAAATTGATATGGAATATTAAAATAACAGTTTTGTTTCCTCTTGCCTTGGGAATGTAGGGACAGCTGAATTCTATAGCTCCACCACATGATGGCTATTATGGTGCTCAGCCGACAATGCATGGGCTGGTATGTGGTCTCTTAGTGTTGGAACCTTTTAAGGCGAATCAACCAAACATCTTGTTACAATTTCATTTTTATTGTTGCAGGGGCAAATGGACTTTTTCCGCACTCCAAATTTCTCATATGGCATTCGGGTTAGTATGCTAGATACTACGTCAATGGAATTTCTTTTTGTTTTTTTTGTGATGTCAACTTATTACAGGGGATGTGAACTTTGTGAAAATTATTGCTGCATTCAAGACTTTGTGAAAATTATTGCTGTATTCAAATTACTATCTACATTTCATTATGTAGTTCATGTTGATAACCATTCCATCCTGATCTTGTTATGCTATTTTAATTTGGCATGGGGTGTTAGGTTAAATATTAGATAATGTAGTATTTTAGAAGGAGAGATTGATCTGTCAGTGAAGATGAAATGGTTTTATGTGTTTCAAGATGAGGTTTTAAGGTGTATGCTATTTGTGGATGACATAGTATTGATTGATTGAGACTCGGAATAAAGTTAATGACTGGTTGGAGGTTTGGAGACATACCCTGGATCCAAAGAGTTCAAATTAAGCAGACCAAAATAGAATATTTGGAGTACAAATTTAGTGTTGCGAGAAATGAAACAGACATAGAAGTGAGGCTTGCCACTCAATCTATTCCCAAGAGAGAAAGCTTTAAATATCTTGGGGCCATCATCCAGAGTAGTGGTGATATTGATGATGATGTCACACATCCTATTGGGGCAACATGGATGAAATGGAGGCTTGCCTTTGGCGTATTGTGTGATAAGAAGATACCATCTAAAGTTAAAGGTAAATTTTACAAAATGGTGATTAGACTGTCTTTGCTGTATGAGGTGGAGTGCTAGCCAGTCAAAACCTCGCATGTTCAAAAAATGCAGGTTGCAGAGATGAAGATTTGAGATGGATGTGTGGACATACTAGGTGTAATACGATTAGGAATGAGATTATTCGGGAGGAGTTAGGGGTGACCCTTGTGGCATATAAGATGAGAGAAACGAGACTGAGGTGGTTTGGGCATGTGCGAGGGAGGAGTGCCGACGCTCTTGTTAGGAGGTGCGAGGGGTTAGATTTAGGGGTTATGCGGAGGGGTAGGGGTAGAGGTATACTGAAAAAGTATTGAGGGAGGGTGATTAGACAGGATATGACGCAACTTCATATCCTTGAGGACATGGCCTTAGATGGAAAGGAATGGAGGTCGCGTATTAGGGTAGAAGGTTAATAGGTTAGCAGAGGTAGGGTGTTGTTTTGCCTTGTGATGTAGTAGGCTAGGAGGATTAGTTATGTCTTTGTATATCGTATTGTTACTGTACGTCATTTATTTTGCTACTTTTATTGCATTTCTAAATTGTCTATTGCTTTTCATTGTAGTCGTTATTCTATATCTACTATTTTCTGCTTTTGAGTTGAGAGTTTCTTGGAAACAACGTCTTTATCTCTACGAGAGTAAGTTCTGCATACACTTTACCCTCCCCAGACCACCACTTGCGGGTATGCTGCTGCTGTTGTTGGGATTTTACAAAGATAAAAAAGAAGTGGACTATATGTTACTTCTGGAAATAGTATAGTCCTCAAATGCAATACTAGCCTACTAGGTGAGGTCATGGAGATGATTCTGTCTTAGCAAATTAGTCAAAATTTTGAGAAGGATAAAAACAATTGCGACAGTATTTACAAAAACGTAAAAAAGGAAAAAGTTGGACGAAACTCTTTTTTTTTTTTGGGTGGGGTGGGATGGGGGAACATTGATCATGAAAATATATAAAGAACACAAACTTTGTTCCTTCTATTTTTGCGATTAATGTTTTCTATAGTTGAGATCTATTTAAGAAGTCGGTTTAGTGATAAGACTGCCGTAAGATTCGTGAATTAGTTGTATTTCATGAGTTTGAACTTTGAAGGTTGCAGACATAAGCCTATATTTAAGTGGAGAAAGTTTAATGGTCGGGCTGATTATCAATCAGGTTTCAAAACGTGCATCAGTTGGCCCTTGGGGATTTTTTTTGGTTATCCAAAAAACAAACGAGTTACCTAAAAAATGTCAATTGTGGTAGCAATCTATTATCGACCTAGTTATTATTAACATCGATACAAGTTACAACACTCAGCCCGAGTACCCTTCTTGGTAGATGCTAAGTTCGGCCTCAAACAGTAGCTTGTCTCAACCAAGATCAACACCTAGGCAAAATATAAGTGTGATGGGAAGCGTTAACAGAATGGTTGTGGAGTTTGATTAGGCCAAACAGCACTTTGGGATAAAGGCAAAGCCATAGTTGTAATTGACAAGGGCGATTGCAAGAGTCCAACCTGGGCTGACCGCAAAAAACCGACCCATGATGATGGCAACATCAAGGGTGATGGTACAAAGTCAATCAATCAGAGAGCTTCACAATGTGTGAGGTTTTACCTACACAAGAGAGCACATCTGTTCAAATATTGTTCAATAGGGCAGCTTGAGGCGATGCCAATGGTGAAGCATGCAAAGCAACAACGTATGTGGCAAGTGAGGGTGGAGCAATGCACTTGGACCAGCTTGTAGGGATGAGGATGCTTAGAAGAAGCACGCAAAGAAAGTCAAACAAATGTCATGTAAAGATGATGTACCACATCTGGGAAGGATATAACGACTTGGAGAAATGAGGCTAATGGAGCCAAACAAGCTGAGTACAATGAGGACCCCTGTCCATGGAGGTCACGGACAATGGTTTTAGGTTTGAATACTTTGCAGGATGCTAAGTTTGAATACTTTGCAGGATGTTGACCATGGATTTAGGTTATTCTTTTTTAAAATTCTTATTCGTTCTATATCATCAAAGTGGAATTTAGCCATATGACCATGCAGATTGCTGAAACAAAATTGATGGACACACAATATCAGTGTACTAACATAAAGGAAAGCCAGGGAACAGAAAGGAATAAAGACGGTCTATGACAGTCCATACTATAACAAAATTGATGGACAAACAATTCAACATCATCGTATTAACATCAAGAAAGAACGGGGAACAAAAAGGAGACTATAGTCTTTCACTGCAACACAAGTGTAAAGAAATGCGAACTGAAAGGAACCAGGATCTGTAGGAGACATGGATTTTCACATATTTAATAATCTCAGTTGTTGTCTATGATGGAGGATAGATAGTGATATGGAGAGTCAGAGACCACGACTAAGATTCCTGGACATATGATTAAGATGTCATAGAGTGGTTTCTGTTGCAGTTTCTTTGTTAAATTTGTACAAGCCATTTTTGATAAGTAAGAAGTGTTCTCAAAGTAAGAAGTTTTGACAACAATTGCTTGATATACGTTAAACCATGGAGCTTCATAAACTGTAGGCCCCGAGACATGATGCAGAGTTTGTAGATTGAGGTGCTTTCTTTGTTTGTGTTACAGGAGAACAGCAAAGTTACTTCTAACCATCTAAAAGGATAAGGAAACCTTTTGTATTCTGTGCTAATCTAACTAGGAACTTGTATTTATGAGCTTTTAGTCAGGTAATGGAATTCAGTTCTTTGCCTTGGAATACATGCATGTGCTGCTCTCGAAGTGTTTATGTTAATCCTGAGTTATGCAGAAACTGGAATATTTGATAAGCCATAACGTTGCTGAATTTTGCATATACAAACTTGCTTTCTTTTCTTGCTCAACTGGGGGAAGCCTAGGTGAATGTCAAAGTAATAAATAGGGCCTATTGCAGTTGCTGTACATCACTTGTGTAGCAGTACATTATGTAGTAACCGTGCAAAATAAGCAATAGTAGTTCATATTACTAAAAATATTTATCAGTACTGGCAATTGTGAAGTAGCAGTTAGTCAATGCAACTTTCGACGCTCATCATGGGTCATCCGGAAACAGTCGCACTATGTTTTTAAACATAGGGGTCAGGCTGCGTACACCTAACCCCCCCTTACCCCGCAATGGGCGGGAACCTTTGAGGCATTGGGGTAATGTTGTTGTTGTTGTTTAGTACTGGGAAGCATGAACTCCAGTACCACATGCGAAAATTAGTCTAGCTAAGTGCAGTGCCACTGAATTCTGCTGGACTCATATGACTTTCCTTAATGTTGACAGGATGAACCACCCAGTGTAAGATCTGCTCAATTGCACGACGAAGCATCTAGACATCCCTGAGGATCACCTTTGACATTAATTAGGTATATGTTTTTTTTCCATTGCTAGTTGATTTACAGAAGCGTTCAAGTTGAACCTATTGACTGATTGGATTCGTCTGTTACCAGGAAAGAGTGGTTACATTTCAACTTCCATTACCGGCTGTTTATGGAAGTACAATCAACAAGAAGAATCTTGTTGTTTCTGTTTGTAAAATAAGAAGGATCTTCAGTGTAGGCAATGCTTATTATTATTTTTCCTTTGTTCATTGATATATGAGCTCAACCTGAATTTTCCAACAATTTGCTAGTAGGGCTGGACAGGTGTAAGTTAATTTCACCCTGTAAAGGCTGTTGGTGGGATGTATTAGTTACAGCAAGTAAAGATGATTGAGGTGGAGATGTATGTATGCCTTTGTTCAAGTTAAAAAGCAAATGAGTTGTAAATGTAAGCTATGCCTTTTCTTCTTCCCGTTTGTGATACAATTCAGTTTCTTTTCATTTTGGTATTTGGAAAGGATAAATATAGACAATTGGCAGCTCTTAAGTTAATTTCACCTATAGAGATTATTGAGGTGAAGATACATAGGGCTCTTAGAGTGGGTGGTGGGGAAATTTCAGTTCATAAGTGATGAACTGAAATTTTGATTCTCGCCACCCAATTTTGATTCTCAATCTAGACTTGGGTCAGGATGAGACCTAAGTCAGTGTCGAGAATCTAATCTTGAGTTGGAATTGAGAGTCAGGAGTTGGACTAAGGGTCAGGTGTTGGGACTTGAGTCTTGTGTCAAAGCTGGGGTAAGCAATTTGACTCTTAGATTGATGTTGAGGTCTTAAGTCAGAGTTGGGTCGAGGTAGAGTCTTGAGTAAGGGTTGGGAGTTAGATTTGGTGTAGGATCCCAAGTCTAAACTTGGATTGGGAGTCAATCTCGAGTTTGGGGTTAGGGTTGGGAATTGGGTCTCATATTGTGATTGAGAATCACTGGGTCTCGGGTCATGGATTGGACTACAGAGTTGGACTCTGTGTTCGATTGAAAGTCAGGGTTTGGTGTAATTTGATGTCATAGTATTTGCATAGATTATATTTAAATAATATGGTAATGTGTTTTTCTTACTAATCGAACAAAATATAATGAGTTGAAAGGGGTGACTAATAGAGTGGTTAAACTAAGGGATCAATTGCAAGAGATCCAAGAAACCATGAAGGATCCATCAGTTGTAACACCTACGAGACAATATGAAAAAGAGATACAAATACAGCTAGAAAAATGGAGTCTGTTTGAGGGAAGTATCATGCAACAAAATTCCAGAGTACAATGGTTGAAACTAGGGGATGCTAACACTGCTTATTTCTTTGCACCATTGAAGAATCGAGTGGCCCAAAACATAATCAACAGTGTCATGCGCACTGATGGAAGTAAAGCCCAGACACAGGATGAACTAGAACATGAAGTGATCTCGTTTTATGAGAATCTACTTGGCAAGGCAAGTCAGAATCTACCTTGTGTCAATATCACTGTTATGAGAAATGGCAGCATGTTAGATAATTGTTTTTATCTGCACAAGTAAAAAAGGAGATAGAGTTGGCAGTTGATGGTATTAGTGATAAGAAGGCTCGTGGTCGTAATGATTTCAATGGTATTTCTTCAAAAAGACATGGCCAATCATAGGAGCAGATGTTATTCAAGCTGTGCTAAAATTTGTTGAAACGGGAAATATGTATCCATCCATCAGTTGTACAATGGTGACTCTTATTCCGAAGGTTGCTAAGACAGGGGAGTACAGACCTATATCTTGTTGCACAACAATATACAAGGTTATTTTCAAGGTCATTACAAATAGGCTGCAAAAAGTAATGAATTCTATTGTTGATCCCAGCCAGTCAGCTTTTGTTCCAGGTATGGCAATTAATGACAATATAATACGAAGTCATGAACTAATTAAGGGATATGAAAGGAAAGGCATCTCTGCCAGATGTATGCTCAAAGTAGATATGAGAAAGACTTATAACTCAATTGAGTGGACATTTCTGGAACAAATCCTACATGGAATGAGGGTTCCTGCAGTTATGATAAAATGGATACTAAAATGTGTCAGTTCTGTAACCTATTTAGTCCTGGTCAATGGAAGGAATACAAAATCATTTCAAGCACAAAAAGCGGTAAGACAGGGAAATCCTCTATTACCCTTTCTTTTGCTGGCTATGGATTATTTGACAAGGATATTGAGGAGTTTGCATACCAAATTTATCATCCAAGATGCAAGAAACAGAGGATTATTCAACTCAGTTTTGCTGATGATTTGTTGTTGTTCGAGCTTGTACAGGTGCTTCCAGTTATTCTCTAAGTCCTCAGGGCTGATAGCAAATGAAGATAAAAGCAATGTGTATTTTGGAGGGGTGAAGCATGAGGTTCAAGAAGAAATTCTACAGATACTACAATTTACTAAAAGTGATCTACCTTTCAGGTACCTCTGAGCACTAAAAGGATGTCTATTGTTTAATGCAAGCCTCTTATTGAAAAACTAACTGGACAACCAAGTTCGTATCATATGCTGGAAGAGCTCAATTGGTGAAGCATGTTATGTTCTCTATTCAAACTTTCTGGGCTCAAATATTTGTTTTACCTAAGAAGATCATACAAGCTGTTGAAAGCATTTGCAGGAAATGTAGACGCCTCAAAGAAGGCACTTATAGCATGGGACAGATTGTGTTGGCCTAAGTTTAGAGGGGGATTGAATTTTCTCGATCTATATACATGAAATAATGCTGCAATAGGTAAATTGTTGTGGAATTTATGCAAAAAGGAGGACAAGTTATAGGTTGAATGGATACACAATTACTATGGTAAAGAGGGAATATGGGGTATGCAGGCCAAGCAAGCATCTTGGTTAGTTCATAGAATTTTCAACTCATAGGCATCTCCAAGCTGCTAGAAATACATTACTCAATTAAAAATGAGAGGTGGAATGGAGGAAACTTGTTTGGTAAAACTATGGAATTCCTAAATGGCTGTTTATATTATACTTGGCTTTGAATAGAAGACTTGCTACGAGGGATAGATTGGCAAAAGGGGGGCTGCTAGACAATCTTACCTGCTCATTATGTCAGATACAAAATGAGGACATAGATCATCTGTTCTTTGACTGCTCTCATTCATAGCTGGAGTATGGAACAAAATACTTGCTTGGCAAGGGATACAAAGAACAGGCATGTCGTGGAGTCAGGAAATACACATTCATGAAGGGAAGGAGTGCAGTAGCACAGGTTTATAGGATCACATTGGCTAACACTATATATCATCTACGGATGGAACATAATCTTAGTTTATTTAAGCAAAAACAAGAGGACAATGGAAATCATTATTAGACAAATTGTGCGAGACGTTCAGTAGAGGATCCCATCAAGTTAGCTTAGGAAAAAGGCTATGCGTACTTAATGTCTATCCTTGGTTCTCACCTTTAAGTAGTGAAGTTGGTTAAGTAGTGAAGTTGGAGTTGTAATCCTAGCATGACTTGGTGTCTATACACAAGTATGCTCACCTACTGTTATGTAATGTTCGCTTTGGTAAATAAAATCTAAGTTTACCGA
>JAOTQJ010000099.1:13317091-13328157 GCA_025642045.1 Solanum sejunctum | reverse complement strand
GGACCCCCCCCCCCCCCCCCCCCCCCAAAAAAAAAAAAATAAAGAAGAAAATCACACATTTTTCATTACATCAAACACACCTTAAAAAGGAAAGAAGTATAAAACTATTTCCTTCTTTGCCAATTAAAGGGGTAGCAAAAGAAAAATGTTAAATTGACTAGAATTGCAATGTGACTAACTAGTTATGGTTTCACTTTGTTAGGACATCATAATAGAGTTGTAGTGGTTGTATTATAAGAGAACTCGACTTATAGTTTATCTCCTAGAGAGTTTGTATTTAACTACACCATTATGTAGTATCTGTATATATTGAGGAATCACTCCTTTGTGAAATAAAATCAACGTTTATCATATTCATAAAATCTCTGATACGTTTATCATATTCATAAAATCTCTTCCCTTGCAAAGACTCAAGTTTCACAATGACACTTCCCTCAATTACTAGTATTACCTCGCAAACCCCTTCTAGAGTTCTTTATCATTCATAACCAACGTCAATTAGTCTCATCTTCTTAAATTGGGTCGTCATAATTATGTTGTGTGGAAGTCATAAATTCTCCCAGTTCTTAGGGGTCACGAACTCGAGGGATATGTTGATGGTACGCATACGTGCCCTCCAAAGGTAATTCCAAATAGCTCTTCCAAAGCAACCTCAAGTGGCGTGGTTATCAATCCAGCGTACAGTTTATGGATCAACAAGACCAACTTTTATTAAGTTGGATTCTCTCCACCTTCAGTGAAGGGAATTTAGCCCAAGTAGTCGGTTACACGATATCTCAGGCGGTTTGGCAATCTCTTGCGACAATGTTTGCATCGCAATCCAAGGCTAGGATAATGTAATTAAGGCTGCAATTACAAACCACAAAGAAAGAAAATTCATCGATGGTCGAATATCTTCCGAAAATGAAGATGTATGCCGATAATCTTGCAATTGTAGCACACCCTATCAGCGATGATGTTGTGGTTGTCTCGATCACTGCTCGGGCAGAATTGATTTCATTATCTGATCTTCATGGCTTGCTTCTAAGCCATGAGTGTCGTTTGGAATAGATGATAAGTTTGGAACAAGGATTAGGCCAAGTCAACTTGTTTGCCAAGCAATCCAACAATCCTAAGAATGATAATAATAAACCTACTAGTTTCAATAACAATCAGGCCTATGGTGGCAGATCTGGACGAGGACGAGGAAGAGGTCGGAATAGCAATACTAACTCGTCCAACCAAAATCAATGTCAAGTTTGCAATAAGTTTGGACACTCGGCCTTAAATTGCTACCATAGTTTCGACCATGCGTACCAAGCTCCATCAAGTCGCACATCACTGCTCTCATTTCACAACCTTCCATGGTTGGAGACTCGAATTGGTACCCAGATTCTGGAGCTACTCATCATTTAACTAATGATATGCAGAACATGCGGTCCGAGGAGAGTATCTGGGAAACGATCAGATTCATGTTGGTAATGGCACATGTTTGACAATTTCTCATGTTGGTCATTCTACCTTGCCTACAATTGGTCGACCTTTACGTTTATCTAATATATTATTGGTGGCTTAGATTACTAAAAATTTGCTTAATGTGGAAAAATTTACTTCAAATAATGATGTCATATTTGAGTTTCACCCTCGTTTTGTCTTGTGAAGGATCAGGCAACGGCGAAAGTACTACTGAGCAGGACTCTTGAGCATGGCCTTTATCGCCTTCTTACTGCCCAGTTACTCAGCCAGCCAACTCCCTCAAATTAATCACAAGTTTTCTATGTGTCCAAATCATCTTCTGATTTATGGCATAAATCATTTAGGTCACTCATCTCTATGAGTAGTCAATAGTATTATTAGGAGTCTTTCTTTGCCAGTCATATGAAATTTTTGGTCTAATGGTTGTTCATCTTGCCAATATGGCAAGAGTCATAAATTGTCATTTTCTATTTCTAGCTCTAGTGCTACTTATCCTCTTGAATTGATCCACATTACGTATGGGGTCCTGCTCCGCATTTGGCTAGTAAAAAATTTTGTTATTATGTCTCTTTCATTGACGTTTTTAGTAAATTTACATGGTTATTTCCTATGAGTTCCAAAAATGAGATTTACACAATTTTTTACGCTTTAAAATTTAAGTAGAGAAGTTCTTTGACTGTCATATTAGAGTGGCATAATCCGATTAGGGTGGTGAATATAGGAAATTATCCACCTTTCTTACCTGCGAAAGGATTGTTCATCAATTATCTTGTTCCCATACTCATAAACAAAGTGGTACTGCCGAGAGAAAACATCGTCATATTGTTGAAATTGGTTTAACACTTCTTGCACATGTCTCTCTTCCTCTCACCTTTTCGTATCGTGCTTTGACTACAACGGTTTACACTATAAATCGTATTCCATCACCCTCACTCAATAATGAGAAGTTGTTCAAAAAGGTTCCTGATTATCATTTCATGAAAGTTTTTGGTTGTGCGTGCTTCCCATTCATTCGTCCTTACAACTCACACAAGCTAGTCTTTCGCTCCCTCAAATGTATCTTCTTGGGGTATAGTGGAAATCATAAGGGCTATCAATGTTTACATATCCCTTGTTGCCGAATGTATATCTCTCGACATGTGGTTTTTGATGAGTTACAGTTTCCTTTTGCTAGTTCATCTTCTACTCCACATCGAGCGTCGACCTCTGCCTATGCTATTATGGCATCTTTGCTGATTATCGCTCCTTGTACTTCTTCTTCCCAACCTCTTGCTGCCAGTGATCATTCAATTACATCTGCTGCCTCACCAACTCCATCGTCAATCTCATCAGTTCCTTCATTGCCAAGTTCATCATCTCACTCACAGGCATGTCATTCGGCCCCATCTGATTTGTCTCCCTCTTCCGTTCCTCCTATTACCCTTCGTGTTGATCTTCCAGTAGCCATTATTACACCCATCGTTCATATTAATTCTCAACCACCGGCTGCTCGGACCACAACCTTTGTACCTCATCATATGGTAATCAGGCTTAAGGCCAAATCTCAACTTTCGCAAGCTCACATTGCCACAAAATACCCTTTGCCTCCCTCTACCTTGCCATCTGAACCTACATGTTTTACCCAAGCCAACAAAGACTCTCAATGGAGAAAGGCTATCCAAGAAGAGTACAATGCTTTCCTACAACATGGTACTTGGTCCCTTGTCCCATCCTTCGCTGTCAAAAATTTTGTTGGATGCAAATGGATTTTTAAGTTGAAACTCAATCCTGATGGATCAATTGAGCGATATAAAGCTCGTTTAGCGTCAAAGGGATTTATCCAAGGCTGGAGTGGACTACCATGAGACATTTAGTCCAGTGGTGAAGCCTACAACTATCTATATAGTTCCGTCTCTAGCACTGTCAAAGGGCTGGTCACTACAGTAACTTGATGTCAAAAATGCATTTCTGCACGGGCAACTACAAAGAAGAGGTATATATGTCTCAACCCTCTGGTTTTGCTTATCCAAAATATCCAAACCATGTTTTTAAGCTTCACAAAGCCCTTTATGGCCTTAAACAGGCACCTCGAGCATGGTTTGAGAAGCTTAGCTCGAAATTGCTTGAACTCAATTTTGTACCCTCTAAATCTGATAAGTCTTTGTTTATTCGCAATTTTGAAGGCCATGTTACTATTATCTTTGTCTATGTAGACAATCTTATTATTACAGTAAGCTCTAGTGAGTTCATTGCAAGTCTTATTCTTCAACTGTCTAATGTCTTTGCTCTTAAAGATCTTGGTAAGCTACACTATTTTCTTGGTGTTGAGGTACATTATCAGACCACTGGATTAACCCTTACTCAGTCCAAATACATTAGAGATTTTCTTGCTCGTGCCAATATGGATGCTGCAAAGCTAATTGCCACTCGTATGGTCACAGGACTTCAGTTGTCTCACATAGGAGTTCACCATTTTTCTGATCCGTCATTGCATCGCAGCTTGGTAGGAGCTCTTCAATATATAACCATCACATGTCCAGATGTGTCGTATACTGTCTACAAATTATGCCAATTTGTGCATAAACCTATGGAGTCTCATTTCACTGCCATGAAACTCTTGTTCTGCTATTTAAAGGCTGCCATAGACCTCGACTTGCAGTTGTGTTCCGCTAGCTCCTTACACCTTCAAGCCTTCTCAGATGCGAACTGGGCTGGTTGCCCAGATGATCGGCGATCTACCAATGGTTATTGTATTTTTCTTGGTCCCAACTTAGTGTTATGGAGCTCAAAGAAGCAGTGAGTGATTGCACGATCCAGCACCGAGGCTGAATATCGAGCCTTAGCTGTGGCTACTGCTGAAGTCACGTGGCTGCAACATGTTCTTAAAGAGCTTCATGTCTCTCTTCCTTAAGCTCCCACACTATGGTGTGATAACCTGTCTACTACATACCTCACTGTTAATCCTATTTTTCATACGCGGACCAAACATATTGAATTGGATTTTCATTTTGTTCGTGAGAAAGTAGCATCCAAAGACTTGGAAGTTCGTTACGTCAATTCCTTGGATCAGTTAGCAGCCATTTTCACCATGACCCTTCCTTCTCGTCGGTTTCATCTCCTGCGTTCCAAGTTTGCAGTTGTACAACCACTGCGGGAGCATGTTAGGACATCATATTAGAATTGTAGTGATTGTATTATATTAGAACCCGTACTTATAGTTTATCTCCTACAGAGTTTGTATTTAAGTATACCATTGTATAGCATCTGTATATATTGAGAAATAATTCTTTGTGAAATACAATCAACGTTTATCATAATCATAAAATCTCTTCATACTTGAAGGTTCAAATAGTTGAAAGGGTCACATGACTTGTATTAATTCATCAACAACCAGGATGTATAGTAGTAATGCTCTTCTAGGTATGGCAACGAGGCGAGGCGGGACGGTACGGTGTAGGTTTAAAGCTATATAAGGCGGGATAAGTTTAAAGTTATATGAGGTAGGGCGAGTTGAAGTAACTATTTTTAAAACTAATGCGGGGTGGTGATGGGGGTTGCGAGTTTAAAGAATCAAACTTTTAATATCTTTTTATTTTAAACTGTTAATTATTATAATTTATGTGTTTTTAACATAATTTTGAAATAATATATATTATTTACTCAATCGTTAAACTAATAGAATTATATTACTATACTTTTTTCCCCTCATATTATCCTTCGTGTTAAATAACTAGATAAAGTCAAATTTTAAAATTCAAAACAAATACACATTTTTAATATAGACTTCAAGTAAAATAAAATGAAGCAAGTAATAATTTTTTTTATCAAAATAGACAGAAGTGTTTTAACAGAGTATTAAAAAGTAGGATATAACAACAACATTATCCCAATGCCTCAAAGGCTCTCCAGCCTGACTCCTATGTTTAAAAACATAGCGTGAATGTTTTCGGATGATTCATGATGAGCGTCGAAGTTTAAAAACATAGCGTGAATGTTAGCGTGAATGTTTCCGGATGATCCAGGATGAGCGACGAAGTTTAAAAACATAGCGTGAATATTTTCGGATGATCCATGATGAGCGTCGAAAGTTTAAAAACATAGCGTGAATGTTTTCGGATGATCCATGATGAGCGTCGAAAGTTGCATTGATTAACCGCTACTTCACAATTGAAAGAAGCGCAGACAATTTAAATAGCATAGTGAATTTTTGGTTCCATTCGAAATTGATGGGAAGTATTAAAAAGTAGAGTATGATACAGAAATTGACATGAGGCAGAAGTTGAATCAAAAAATAAAAAGTGCGCTACTGTGTCTTCTCCCTCCTTAGGGTTCATATGAACTTCAATTACAGTTTGCTTTCAAGTATTCCCTAATTTGCCAAACACCCAGGTACCTACTACTTCTATCACACTAACACATAATAATATACTCATGTCTCACTTTCAGAATTTCCATAAAATTTTCATGTCTTTCAAATATTTTGAATTTGTCACACAAATTCTCAGTCAAACTTAAACTCTCCAAGAATGAAAATTTAGTAATTGGATGTCGCATACTTCAACTATTTTTCTAACTCTGTTGATTTTGCCGTGCCCTATTTTTCAGTGGAAGAGGTTACAAGATTACTAATGAGGGAAAATCATGTAGTTGTTTGTTGAAGTAATTCGTAAAATGTGCTTCTCTAGGATTTAACTTGTTGCTTATATGGAAATTGATCTTCACGGGACAAAATGCTAGATGTGTATGTGGATACAAATGCTATTGATGAAGAAAATGTCCATAGAAGTGGCAATGGGATGGATATGGATATTAATATTATAGATAAGGTGATGGAAAACAGTGAGCCAGAAAAGGGTATGGAATTTGAAACAAAGGAGGCGGCGTATCCTTTCTACAGGGACTATGCGAGATCAGTTGGATTTGGCATCACGATAAAGGCTAGTCGTAGGTCAAAGAAGTCAGGGAAATTTATTGATGTGAACATTGCTTGCTCTAGATTTGGGACCAAGCGCGAGTCTGGTAGTTCTCAATCATGTCCTAAGACTGATTGCAAGGCCAGTATTCATGTGAAGAGAAACCAAGATGGAAAATGGTATATACATAGCTTCGTGAAGGAGCATGATCATGAAATTTGTCCAGATGACTTTTATTACTCTTTCAAGGGTAGGAGCAAACAATCAGCCGATGTAGTTTACCCCAAAAAAGGACTGCAGCGAGCATTGGATGAGGGGGATGTGGAGCTGCTGCTTGATACTTTAGCACTTATGCAAGCCGAGAGACCTAATTCTTACTATGCTACAGACTTTGACAAAGAAAAACGAATGAGAAACGTATTCTGGGTTGATGCAAAAGGTAGAAATGATTATAGCTATTTTGGTGATGTAATTCATTTGGACAATTATTACATCAGAAACAAATATAAAGTTCCCTTTTTACCCATCATAGGGGTCAATTATCAGTTCCAATTTTTGTTGCTTGGATGTGCCTTGATTGGGGACGAATCATCATCAACATTTACTTGGTTAATGCGCACTCGGCTTAGAGCTGTAGGTGGCCAGAGTCCTAGAGTGGTTATTACTGATGATGACATTTCCCTGAAAGAAGCAGTAGAGGAGGTCTTCCCCAAGGCACAACATTGCTTTTGTTTGTGGAATGTAATGGAAAAAGTTTCTCAAGATCTTGGTCATAAGATAACTAAGTCTGAGGATTTTGTAAAGAAGTTGAAGAAATGCATGTGGTTTCCACTTAAAGAAGAAGAATTTGAAAAAAGATGGTGGAAAATGGTCGACTCATTCAAATTGAGGGATGATGGCTTGATTCGGTCATTATTTGAAAATCGAACAAAATGGGTTCCCGTGTACATGAGGAATACTTTCTTGGCTGGACTCTCTACAGTTGAGCGGTCTGCAAGTGTATCTTCCTTCTTTGAAAGGTATATTTCCTCTGAGACTATGTTCAAAGAGTTTATTGATCAATACAAACTATTTGTGCATGAGATGTATGAAGAGGAAGCAAAATCTGATATTGAAACACGTCACAGACAACCTAGCATAAAAACTCTCACCCCTTATGAGAAACAAATGTCTACTGTCTATACAAAGTCAGTATTCATGAAATTTCAAGCTGAGATATTTGGCGTTGCTACTTGTGTGATTCTGAATGAAGGTGAACAGGAAACAGAAAAGTTATACAGAGTTAATGACCATGAAAAACATCAGAGTTTTATGGTCTCCTGGTGTGCAAGAGAATCTTCCATAGTCTGTTCGTGCCGTTTCTTTGAGTATACAGGTATTCTTTGTAGACATGCAATTATGGTTCTTCAAGTATCTGGTGTCCCCAATATCCCCGCGGTGTATGCATTAGAGCGGTGGACACTAGAGGCAAAAACTAAAGGGAGAGCATGTGGGATTCCAAGCAATCCTCGTTACAGGATCCAACGTCTCAGTGATCTTTGCAAACTTGTTGCCAAATTTGGCGAAGTTGGATCGTTATCCCAGGAAACCTATGAATCAGCTTTAAACGCACTCCAAACTGCATTGCATGGATGTGTCACTGCAAACAACTCTGTGAAGAGTGCATTAGTCTCAAACATTTCATTTTCTCAATGCAATCCTAAGGTTGACGAAGAGATTCAAGGTAGCAGCATGGAAACGTCGTCAAAGAGGAAAAAAGTACAGAAGAAGCATAAGGTAGTATAAGTTCTGATTTCATCAGAGTCAACAATGGTTCAGAAACTTTTTAATAGTGAAAGTACTGTAGGTTCAATCTAACGTTGAAGTACTATCTTCCAGGATCCAAGATAGCAGCCTGCTGATGGTACATGTTTTGGCTTATAATCTTTTGCACATACGTTGTAAACTTGGTTACATTTATTCATTCTGTTTCGTCCTTTTTGTAGGATCAATCAAACTCAAAAATGCCAATTCATGAAGATGCTTTCCTTGCTCAGAGGCATGTACAAGGAATGGTGTGAGATTTCCCTTCTAGACCATAATTTATTTGCATTTAAACTCTTTTGACCTTCTTTGTATGACTACAGGATCTAGGCTCCAGAATGGCAACCATGGAGGGATACTATGCTCCTCCTCATCAGAGCGTCCATGGATTGGTGCTGCATCACCTTTGCTTTCAAGCTTTGAAACAATTGCCTACAACTTTTTTTTACGTAACAGAACTCATTCAATCATTTGGTACTTTTTCAGGGCCAGTCGAGTTCATTTCTATGTTATAAGATAGCTATTGCAGCAATCATCAAGCCTCATAGAGTGTTATGGTAAGGCAACTATTTTATTAGGAACTTGATTATGAGAAGCTGGACTATATTTTTGGTTCAGCCTTTTACAAGTATGAACGGCTTCATCCAATTATGTTACGTTTTACCTCCCTGTTCTCACAGTGAAACTTGAACTATGTATCAGCCCATGTTGGTCATTACTCTCCTCAAAGTATTCAAGGCCTGGTATGAACACAAAGACCTAAATCTCGTAATTTTGTTGAATTAAATCTCATAGTGCATTGCAGTTGCAGGAACAGCTTAGCTTCAGAGCACCACTCCTGCATACTTCGTTTTTCATTCAAAGAAATTCCTCTGATATGGTACGTTTTGTTTAGTCAATATTTGTTTATTTCGTGCTTAGTGTGGGTTCAATTTTCACTCTTGCTTCCTACTCTAGGACAATTCAACCAGTGTCACAGGAAAACATTTGCAGGATTAGTATTTCTCCCTGCAGGATTGGAAACAGAGCGTAACTTATTGCCTTAGAAAGTTAGCTGAATAGGAGGAAATTAACATTAATTCTACGCTTAAGCATGTTTATATAAGAAAATTAGTGTACGTTAAAATCACTAGATAAATATCAATGACGACTTCAACTATATTCATCGCATTCACATAAACAAGGATGAAGAATATGAGTAATACGAAAAGAAAAAATCAATCAAGAAAAGTTGATGACTATGACGAACTCACGTTCTAACCCCCCTTTTGTAATATATTTTTTTTAAATCATGATTTTAAATAATTCACCATTTGCGCCAAGATCAACTTTAGGGGAAAAACTCACCCAAATTTAGTTTCGTAAAGTTGTACAGGCTCCATATCATTTTGGCTGTCAACTCGAATGATCAAACTTACGGTCCAACCCTCACAATCTATTACTGGATTACTCTGGACCTCACCTAACTTAGATTTTATTAAAACTGACTATCAAAATTTTCAACTTACTGTTCGAAAGTTTTTTGACCCAATTTTCTTTCTCATTGACCTAACCATAACGATTAAGTCAGATCGTTACATTAGAGACTCAAGCGACTGCTTTAGGGGTTTCTGCTAGTTAAATTATTATTTTCAATTTTTAGTGACAAAAGAATGAAAGAAAAAAAGACACACAAGGTTCATATGCATTTAGGTGCCTTTTCCAAAAGTTGTAACTTGTAATTGTTCTTCCTTAATAGACTTCTTGGTCTTTCTTGAATGAATCATGATTCAAGAATATGTATTTTTCAAATTTATGACTTTTGAAAACTTTATCTATGGTGTTAGTTTTAGTTTACTTCTCGAGAGAAATAAGTATTGTTTGTTAATTGCAAAATAATTTACTAATCTTTCATCTTCTATATTAATTATCCTACTAAAAGTTTTTAATATATATAGTTTGTATGTGTATGATTAGGGGGGGAAAAACTACAAATTCTTCAATAAAATAAAATAAAATAAAAAATCCTGATTTATCTTGGTTTATATATTTAACAATCACCATTATAAATAGTTCAAATAGTTGGTCTGATTTTCTTTCAAATAAAAGACCGATTCAACTTGGGAAACCCCAACCTATATAATCTACATCTATACTATATTAAAAATATGAAATTTTTTAAAAAATTATTTATTTTTTTTATAAATTTATAATTAAATTTAATTTTTTTCTCAAATGAGATACACACTTTTGTCGTGTGCAAAGTGTATATAGTAAGATTAGTCTAAGTTAAATTTGTAAGCTCTCATAAAAAAATAAAAAAATTATAATTTTTATCGATTTGTAATTTAACATGGAGATTATAATTTTTTATTGGGTGATTTTGGAATGTACTAGTTGTGTCCGAAACATTATTGAGTAGAGCAAGACCTAAAAAAGTTTATTCAGAAAAGGTCTCGCGAAGCGCAATTTAACATTTTTTGTTTCTATGTGAGTGGTGTAAGAACATGTGAGGGAATGTATCTAGTCTGGTCAATTATATTGTCACGAGCCATGTAAATACTAATTTAAATAATTTAAAAAAATTAATTTTAAATTTATAATTTAATAATACAATTTTTTTTTTCAAGTTATACCTATTAAATTTTATTTTTTGGATGTAATTATCCTTTTACTAAAAGAAGTCGTCGGCCAGTGCCAGTAGTATTTGTTTGACTTTTCCTATAATGAGTGCCTCACCAAATGTGGGTGGTTTAAATTTCAAATGGATCCTCATTTACTTCACTTACAGCGGAAGGAAGTAGACTGCTGTTGGCCGATATTTAGATATTATAAATTATAATAATTAATAATTTTAAAAGTATAACAGTTTAACATTAAAAGTATAACAATTTAACAGATTTTTAAAATTTTATTAAGGAGATAAGAAAATAACAT
>JAOTQJ010000099.1:13305029-13316991 GCA_025642045.1 Solanum sejunctum | reverse complement strand
AATTAATATATTTTCATATGCAAGCTTGTACCCATTCAACCCCAAATTCCAAATTCACAATTCAAGCTAACAATCAAACCTCTTTTCATGTTTTACCTTCAATTTAACACACCCCTAACACACCCACAAACTTTAATTTGCACAAAAGAAGCTAGAAATTAACATACCTTTCAATCCCCTTACTAGATCCAAATCTTCATATCCACCAAATCAAGCGCTTCCTTGACCAACTAACGCCACCACGCCACTTAGGAGACCTAATGTACGAAGCTTGAAGCGTCAAATAATCGAAAGATCAAAAAAAATAATTTTTTTTCTCTTACTGTAGCAACCCGAGAGGGTTGCTGAAGCTCTCCTGATTTCTCCTTTTTTTTTTCTAAGTGTTGGGAGCTCTCTCTTGCATACAAGAGATATATGCATATAGATATATAGGCAAATCAAGTTCCACTTGGACCAATCAAAAAAAGCCACAACATATTACTCCACCAACAATTTAAATCTTAAAGACTACACTTTAGAAGAAATATACATTTAGTCTCAAACATTACCAAATTGAACCAATTAAGGACTTACGGGTTCTAACAATTAGAAATTTTATTTTTAACTTTTTTGAATTCAAAAAGTCTCATGAATTACTAAGCAATTGTTACACACTATTTATTTCGTCACCTTGCTGCCCAATGTCATCTTGATAATCGTCTCCTTTATTTTTCTGAATTGTTAGTGAGCAATCAACATCTTCATGATTTTGATACTTGTAACATGTACAATACAAAGGAAGATTGTCAAATACAACTTAGCTTTTTCAACAAGCGTAGTAGATTATTTATCCAAAAAATACATCTTTACGCATTTTATATATTTGTCCGAAAGATTAAGATTGACCTTAACTCTGCTGTGCTAGATCTTGTCCTATTGGGTGGCTTTAGCTATGGTTATTGGCTTACCTATAGCCGATGCACTGGAGTTCTTCACACAAAAATATTTGATGGCAAATCCTGTAGCAAAACCCACACCAAAGATCTTAAAGTTTTTCCTAATTAGGATTAAAATGTTGTGTCCATACGAAGCAAGTGTTGTTCACCATTAAATTGAAGATAACCAAACTATTTTGAAAGTACAAAGCAAAAATTTTCATAAAAATCACAATGAATTAAAATAAGTAGTGCCGCAAGCGAACCAACTATTTTGAAACTAATTTTCTCAATTCATGTAAATTCGGTGCACCATAATATAGCTTCATAAATAATGTTTGATAAAGTCTCTCTTCAACCACATACTTATCTAATTTCCTTGATAGTAAATTGGACTGTTGGTTCCAATCCTTATATATTAATTGAATAGGTTTCAAGATTATTTTGGTCACTATCATAGAATTAGTATTCACTAGACGCTTATGTAGTGTTAGGGTTCGAAATTGGGAGAGGTAGCAACAACCATGGGAGGCTTCTAAGTCGCCATTCACGCGAGCAACCACAGGGGTTAAATGTAATATAGGAAATAAATTTTCGACTATCTTTGATTGTACATTTATTATATATCTTTTAAATATTTTGAATTGTGAATAATTGTGGCTTATAGCACTTTTTATATAGTTTATATATACAAATTTTATTTCAAAAAATTGAAAATTTCATGTACAAATTCTCATTAAACTGACAATGTTTGACTTTTTAAAAACAAAATATCACTAAATTAAGACGAATAAAATAATATTTAATGAATTTCTTATAAATATAAAATGGACCATAAACTAAATTCAATCAAACCTTCAATCAATAAGTTAGCTCCGCCTTTAATAGTTTAAGTGACATTATTACATCATTTAGATATAATTAATCAATAATAAAAAGAAAACTCTAAGTGCCGTCAAAAGAAAAACCACCATATTACTGCACGACCATCATTATCAACCCACGGGCCACCCAGTTGTCATCACCCTTAGTTTTCATACTATGCTTCATCAAACAAATATTTTTTGTCGATATCATATAAAATTAAGATTTTATGTAATATTTTGAAGTATCCTTTAGTTATATTTTATTTAAATTTTATATTTATTAATTTTTTAAATAAAGATAAATTAATTATATTCATGTATTGAGAAAACAATCATATTAATTATTTAATATTTATTTGTCTCTTTTTAATTGTCACAATTTTTACTTTTAGAATCAAAATATATAAATTTTGATTAATATTTTAAGATGTATTTTTTCATCATAACGATATAAAAAAAGTTAGCAATCAATAATATTTTTCTTATAGTTTTTGTATATCTAAATTTTAATTTAAATATTAAATTAATTTAATTTAATTTAACTTTAAAAATTAATCAAATTAACTTTCAAAAATTACAACATAACATCTAAAAAGGGATGAGAAGGTGTACACATATTAAAACAATAGTCTACTTTGGAATATGTGCACAGATTCAAATATCTGAATCTTAAAAAAAAAAAAAAAAAGAACATGTTGGTTAAAGCTAATTAAGTCTCTTAAGTTGCTTTCTGTTAGCAGAGATTCTTGATTTTGTTAATAACTCCGTTCAGTCCATATTATTTGGTGTTTTTATCCTTAAAGACTACCTGCTCCTATAAATTAAGAAGGATTTTGACTAAATTGACTTTAATTAAATTTGTGTTTTCAAAGTTGGCAAGTATAAAATGTTAATGTGCACATCTAACGAGAAAATAATATGGCATAATATTTTATATGCATATCAAACAAACCCTTTTGAAGAAATAGTAAACTTATCTATTTAATTTATTTTTAGAAAATAGTAATTGAGAAAGATTTCTTTAAAATATATAAATGCGAGTAAATTTGCAAAAATAAAAATAATTTTGTTTTTAAATTATGTAAAATACTAATTACTATAAATTACAATGAAATAATTAAAAAATGCCAAATAACATAGACAAGAGGAAACTACCTCGTTTGGATCCGCAAAGGTAGTGGCTCGGGTGTTCCCTGACCCAATAAAAACAATTGTCCAATAAGGCATAAGAATCCATCATCCATTTGATGTGTTGGTAGGTATTGCGTAGGGATTTGTCCCAAAAAGGAAAAGGTAATTTGCAAGACATGCCAACCAATTCTTATACTTCATTCAAGTATAGTACTCCTATTATTTCTTTTTTATCATAAGGTTTTTCTTAAAGGTATAATAATCCACGAACTCCAATTTTTGAATGTCATCGTTCTCTTATTTATATTGTCACCTCTTTATTCATCATTCAAGCCAAAAAAATGAATCCTAAGGCCATATATTTTCCAATTATTATAGCAATCTTTGGTGTTTTAGCATCAACTCATCCGCCCTTAACATATTTCAACGGCATTCTTGATCGATACTCTACAGCTTTATCATTCTATATTGTTAATCATCTTCACCATTATCATGATCATCATCATCACGACACTGATGACGATAAGGCAAAACAATCACCCTGTGACAAATTTACTCCAAATTTCCCAACTATAGACCCTAGTAACACGTCCATTCTGTGCGTTGATCATAATGGATGTTGCAATTTCACAACAGTGCAAGCTGCAGTTGATTCTGTTGGGAATTTTAGTGCCAAAAGAAGCCTAATATGGATAAACAATGGCATTTATTTGTAAGTTATGTGACAATTGGAATTTTCAGAGTCAAATTTTTAATTATTGACCATAAAAAATGATAGTATAAATCATAATATTTGATAATAATTCAGAATATTTTTAAGGCATATAAAAACTTATAATAAAAGAAATACTTAAAATTTGAAAAGTAGCACGTAAATTTAAAATTGACTTTTGTTAAGTTTCATTGTATTGTAAATTATGTAAGGGATATTTGTTATGTTTGATTAAAAATGCAGTGAAAAGGTGATTATTCCAAAAACAAAACCGAACATCACATTTCAAGGGCAAGGGTATACGACAACAGCTATCATATGGAATGACACAGCCAATTCTGCAAATGGCACATTTTACAGTGGATCTGTCCAAGTGTTTTCTACCAACTTCATTGCCAAGAATATAAGTTTCATGGTATATAAAATATATCATCGTAAAACCCTTCTCTTCTCTTTTCTTTTTCTTTTAAAAAAAAATCATCTGATATTTGATATTCCCATGGGAGCCTGATCAAACTCAAGTTATATTTGCCCGAAAAGTCCCACATTTCTATCCTACATTCTCTCTCTTTCTTATTTTCATGCAGAAAAAAGTATAACTATGAGTTCCTCGTCATGTTTACTTATTCAATGTACTTAAAATAAGTACTCTCTCCATTGGAAAAAAAATAAAATCTAATTGACTTGACACGAAATTTAAGAAAATAACAAATGACTTTGATGTCATGATTGTAAACTAAAATTATGTCAAATGTACCAAAACGTCTTTTAATCTTGTGGCGTTAAACATACCACGTGAAAAGTTAAAATTAAAATGTTATCAAAAACGAAAAGAAGTCATTCTTTTTTAAACAGATTAAAAAAGAAAAAAGATTATTCTTTTTTTAAACAAAGGGAATACTATTTACTTTTTTACTCATCCAATATAGAAATCAAAAGATGATTTACTTTACTCTTATTATTAAGTATTATTCATTTTTAATATTTAGATGACATATAATAATTAGTGATGATATAATAAAATTCCTGATTGCTTCTCAAGTGATGTGCCAAATCAAATACGGACGGAAGAAACGATATTTCACTACTTGTGATTCCATTGTCCACGACTAGCTTGCATTCAAAGAGCAGTGATCAAGAATTACATATACCAAGGAGATTTTAAAAACTAAATACCAAATTACACACCAATCTTGTGAACTAAGTTTGTTTTTGAATGAACCACCTTTGTCACCACATTAGAAACTTGCATGGTTGCACCCATACGTATTTTATTTTTTTCAAAACTACAGAATGTAGCACCAATGCCGGTTCCAGGTGCAGTCGGAGCACAAGCCGTGGCGATTAGGATTGCCGGAGATGAAGCTGCCTTTTGGGGTTGTGGATTTTTCGGAGCTCAGGATACCCTTCATGACGATCGCGGTCGCCATTACTTTAAGGATTGTTACATTCAAGGTTCCATCGACTTTATTTTTGGCAATGGCAAATCACTCTACGAGGTACGTGTACAACTTATATATTATTAAATAATTTCACCAAATCGCGTCGCAATATATGTACATGCTATCTTTATAATATTTTCAACTGCATGCATGCAGAACTGCCAATTGATATCAATAGCAAGCCCAGTAGCCGCTGGAGTGAAGTCGATAAACGGGGCAGTAACAGCACACGGCAGAGCCAGCAAAGACGAAAACAGCGGCTTTTCTTTCGTGAATTGCACTTTAGGAGGCACCGGTAGAATCTGGTTGGGGCGTGCCTGGAGGCCTTATTCCACCGTCGTCTTTGCCAACACTTTCATGACCGATATCGTGGCTCCGGAGGGATGGAACGATTTTAATGACCCTTCTAGAGACCAGTTAAGTAATAATAATTTCATCTAAAAATTTAAATTATATATAAATGTTGCAATCAAATTAATTTAATACTACAGGACAATCTTCTATGGGGAGTACAATTGCTCCGGAGCAGGATCGAACATGGCACTAAGGGCACCCTATGTTCAAAGACTTAACGATACACAAGCTCTTTCCTTCCTCAACTCCTCTTTTATTGATGCTGATTTGTGGCTTCAAGCTTTCTCCTCTTAGCAACTTCTACTTTATCCTATAATTGAGCAATATTGTTGAACTAATATTCTGGATTTATATTATCTTATATGTTTATATATATACGCATATTCAGTCACACTACTATGGATTTAACTATTAGTATAATTTAATCTGCCTTAAACGATTATTTGTCTTATTTTCCAAATTATTAATTCTACTAATTATAGATAGTTATATCTCGAGACTATCAAATGTAAAGAAGCTAAACACAATATTATAGAAGAAAAGCTCAAAATGCTCCCTTATTTTTTCAATATTAGTGTATTTTTGGCATTCTCTCAAACTTTCATATACTTTTAACATTGATTTTGTTCACAATTTAGTGTATGAAATATTCAATCATCTTTCTTTATATTTAATAGATTTAATAACTCCATGCAGGAGAGTGAGAAGAAGAGTACTCTTTATTTTGTATAGTTCAAAAATTCATTACAACTTAATCAAAAGTCTGTATTTGTTTTTCGAACTATATCAATTTGTTGTAAGAAAATCATTTTACAAGAAAATAAAATTTTGTATTGTCCCATGTGAAATCTAACGTAAGTATATCCAATATGCACCACTTGTGAGAATTCTGCCTATAAGTTAGAGATACATGTATATATGCTATAACATGTAAGGCATAGTTATATTTTGTAACTATATGAAAATAAAAATATCACTATAGATATATATGTTCGTGCTAGTATTAGTCCATATATATTATTTCTTAAATTTAATTATGTGATGCATATAAAATTTTAAAAGTTAGATAATTTCTTAATATTATTTTTAGGCATAATAAATTTTTAATTTGTTGTGATTTATAATACTTTTTACCTCTTACTCTCTTGTCTGTATCTATGCACGATTTTATAGAATTTTGTCAGTTAATTAAAATTTTTAATGTGACTTATAAATATTTCAAAATAAAATAATTATGAATCCAACACCTCCTCATACAAACCAAAGCTTTAACCATTAGGCCAAAGCAAGTTCTCACATTAGTTTATGCAAATTAAAAAAATAAGGACGACAATACATATAGTTGTAGTTCCTCGACTGTGACATCTTAGATAAGAGAATAACATAATTAATTTTGGAAAAATTTTATAAGTATTATTTATAAGATTATACGTTTCAAGTTATAGCAGCATTTGTTTTTTTTCAAGTTTTAACATTAAAAATTATCAGCCTATAGCAGTTTTTTATTTTTTCAATGAAAAAAAAGAAAAAAATTATAAATCAGCAATTATTAAACGTGATTGGCATAATTTTATGAGAAGATAATTGAAATAAACCTCACTTCCTTAAATCTCTCAAATTAGTTCACTAACTATGATCATTTATCTTCCAAAATACATTTGTTTTTATTTAGACTGTTTGCCTTTTACAAATCTTTTACTGGTATCAATTCTATTTACGTCAGGAAAAATATAAAAAAGTCATTTGACTTACAATGGAGATTGACGATTTCGTGTCCATTCTAATACAACATGATAGTAAATGATGGTTTCATATCTATACTAATACAATACGGTAGTAAATAAAATTGCACAGGTTAGTCAATTTTTAAATTAGTATTATATAATTATCTGTAATAATTCACATTTTTGTATTAATTTTTCAACCAAACGATGAAAAAAAAATTTGTGTAGCGCCAGTTTATTTAGTGTTTGTCAAATATGAAGATATTTATCGTTTGAATGACTTTTACTGTTTTACATATGAAATGTTTCGTGTATATAGATATATAAACTTTGTGTTAGTTTTCTGTAACACTGTGAAATTATCAAAATATTCCTATAATGAAATCGTGCGCATAACGCGTCTCTCTCAACTCCAATGGAAAATTCAAGATCGGATTTGCAATCAACATGAAAAATTGAATGGAAAAATGGTGTCGACCCGATTTTAGAGCAACCGAGTCAAAAAATAAATTTTTGTAATTAATCAAAAAATAGTGTCAGTCCGCGCCCAAGGCTCGACGCGGACGGAACGCGAACTAACACTTATATATTTTTAAAAATTTTCGACGAAGAAGTTTTAGGAGAAATTACACTGGTCCATGCCCTGAGCGCGTCGCAGACCTGTGTAATTTCCGAAGTGAATTTTTTATTTTAATTCACGAAGAGCATTTTGATCATTTTCCAACCTAATCTAAGTCCCAAAAAATGTGTTTAAGGATCGTTATCATCATATTAAGGGTTTTAAAACTCATTTTTTCTAGTTTTTAAGTAAGGGTTCTTGAGAGAGAAAGAAGAGAAAGCTTGGGGATGTCAAGATTTGGGTCAATTTCTTGAAGAAGATTAAGTTGTTTTTCATCCCAGGTATGTAAGGGTAACCCAAAACATGGAATTGTTCTTCCATATACCCCATTGATTGTAGTGAGTTGATAGTTGAATGTAATGAGCTCTATATGTTAAATTCTTGAATATTCTATCTAAATTTTTACTTATCTTATGTATTCCTTAAGTTGATGATCATCACAAACTTGATTTACTGCTTAAATAGTTTACTTGAATTGTTATATGAAACTTTGCATGATTACCTTGTTTAAGATTGCAAGAATGAACTTAGGGGTTGATGTCTAGAGCCTTGATGGTCTAAATGTGTTGCTTGCTGTGATTGTGGTCCTGAGTTGATTGTGTTGATCATGTTGATGAGATTGATGTTCTTAGGATCTTACAATTTTTGAACTGCATTTTTCAAGGATGTTCCTAATCCATTGAATCGAGGGTTGGAGAGATGAGATGATGTTCCTTGTCAAAAGAGACTAAATGATGAGAAATCTTGATGTTGATATTTTATGAGCATGTTGAGTCCTGGGAGGGTATTGAGCACCTAATGAACAAGAGTGAGTCCAACTCACACCTAATGAAAATAGATGTTTCTTTATTCCCCAAAGAGGACTTGATAGTTCTATGGATCAACCGATGGAGACGTCTCTTACCCTCGCAAGGTACTAGATGGATATGGCAACAACATCACTTCATCTTATCATTACTAGCTCATAGGTGATGATTGTCGATTAGAGAAACTCTCAGATAGGTTCTGTATTGATAGTACTCTGATTGTGATATGATAGTATGAGTTTTGCCTGTTGTTGGTGATTTTTGTCTACTCCTTATCCTGAGGTGAGACGAATATCTTTATGAGTTATTTTTATGCCATATTACCCTACCTATATTATTTATATTCGGCCACTTTACATATACTACATTTCACGTACTAACGTCATTTGATGATGTATCATTTTATGGTAAAATCATAGAAGATAGAGGACTTCACCAGACGCATCATTGAGGTTCAACATTCCTAGTTTTAGACATTGCTGAGTCCTCCCCTGCATTCAGAGGATATCATTTATTTTATTTTTATAAGACTTGAGTTGTTCTTTTGAGTTTGTGGTAGCCATGGCCTGTCATGATTCCTTCTTAGATTGTAGAAATAAAGACTTTATAGACATAGAGATGATTATTTGATGTTGGAGTTTTTTCCCTTTCTAAACTGAGTTTCCTTGATTCTATCTTAAGTTATGGATGTTGATGACTAGTCTTGAGGCCTATGGCCTTTATTTTTCATGTAGACGTGATGGCGTAGAGCTGCCCACTATTAGGTAATTTGATATTCCTGATGGCTTATGCTGATTTATTGATAGAATGATTGTGATGAGGATAGATAGTTCGCTTGGGGACTAGCAATAGTCTCTGAGTACCAGTTACACCTAGGGTAACCTCTCGGGGCGTGACAAACTTGGTATCAGAGCGCAGAGTTCAAGTGCTCTAGGGAGTCTATGAAGCCATATCTAGTAGATTATTATTTATAAGTGTGTTGTGCACCATATTTCATAAGCAGGAGGCTATATGACATTAGCAAAAAGTTTCCCTCCTTCTATATTCTGAGTCGTGCGATAGAGTTTAACTCTATAAAAACTCATATATATATATATAGTGGAAGTAAACTCAAGTTTGTAAATCTCATTTTCAATCAAAGTTGCTTAGAAATTTCTCTTAACCTACATACCTCCCACCATCATAAGTTAGGTGATGTACAACGAATCGACATCGTTGCCACGCCCATCCTATACGTGCCAAGACATAGGACGATCAACTCTCGCTTGGATACAGGGTAAATGTCCACTTGCAGGACAAGTCACCAGAATAATGATGTATGACTATCCTACACTGGCAATGTAGTTCTGTGGGTTAAAGTAAAAGTATACTTGCTCCCCGTTCGGTGCTCAATACTCCTTCCAAGACTTAACATGCTCAAATCATCATGTAACTCAATCCTCAATACTCAGTCAATCAACTCATCCTCAACCTCATAGAGTTATCTCAATTCGTCTCAAAGATTTATCAATTTATTTAATCATATACAAGTACTCAAATATAGTCAACTCAATAATCATGTAACTTATCATGCTCGACTCAATTCAAAATGATCATTTTGACTCTTTTAACCTTACTCATCATGTTATGTAAACAAGTTTATATTTTAACATATTTTCATGTTCAACGACTCAAGTAATCTCAATTCGGCATATTAACCGCAACTTAACTTCATATAAACTCTTTTCATATAGAACATAAATCTCAAGACATAATATAATTTTAAGCAGTAAAATCCTCATATAATAGCAAGAGAATAAACAACACTTCCTCATCAACAACTTCTCTTAAATCTCTAACTCAAGTAAATAAAGTGACATGTAGGGTCTTTCGATTTAACTTTGATGCATGAAGATAAATTCATCACTCATCATAAATAATATTCTCATAATAAAGTACTTAAGTACACGAACATAAACTCATTATATATAAAATATCTTATTATAAAATATTTAGAAAATAAGAGCAACTTACAAGAATAAAATTGTCGAAGCTCTACACAATAAAATACTTCCCTTCAGTTAATAAAACTCTCAAAATTATTAAGCAAACAATATTTCTCTCATTTGTATGCTCTCTGAAATCTTCTCTGTTATTTTTTTTTTGCTTCTGCTCCCAACTGAGCAAAACGTTCACTATATATAGACGGAGCATGCAACATTCAAAAAGATATAAAATTAGAGGTGGCCTATCCACTTAATAGGATAAAATATTAAAAAAACAAATGGTCTGCCCAGTTAGCATGATAATGAGTATAAAAAAATTATTAATGGAAGGAGTAATTATGAAGAGCATTAAGAATAGATAAAAAAACAAGTGAGTGGATGTGCAATAATAAGGAATAATATAAAAAAATATTAAAATGCACCTACAATCCTCCACTCATTTTTTTTAAAAAAAAAATCCTCCTTGCACTATTCCAATTCAAGTAGGTGAAATTTCAGAGTCATTACACAAACCTCATCAATCAAATCAGAATTATCTCAATAGAACTCAACTCAACTCATCACATCTCATCTCAAAGAGTACTCAAGGTGGGAACTTTTAGGGAGTTTCTCTTATCCGACAACAATCACTTATGAGCCAGTGATTGTATAATCATCACGCTAATATTACCATTGTCGTTCCATACTTGCCAGGTAGAGAACGAATAAAAACTATAATGGACAAGTCCAAAATAGAAACAACAATCCATAAGTCCTCTAATGTTTCAGGGACTTCTAATCAGAGGGGACCTCAACATAATGTAATGTAATGTAATAGTCCTAATCCTTACATATGCTTGGCTATGTATTTTCACGAGTAAGATTTGGATTAGCTCTTACTCTTTCGGTGCTCGATACTCCTCCCAAGTCTGAATGCTCATAAGACTCTTCCTTATCTCAATTAGCCTCATGGAGGCATTCATCAACTGAATTAGTCTCATGGAGGCTCTCATCATCTCATTAACTCAAACTCTAAAGTCCTCTATTGCTTTCAGGGACTTTCACTCATCTTATTTTACTCAATTCTCATTTAAGAATAAAAGGATTCAGATCATCATTAAGAAGAAGTCATTTAGACAGAACTCAAGAACTCAATTATGAGACTTAAAGGATCATCAAACTCAATTAACTCGACCTTATACTCACCTCAAGATTTCAATCAACATACTCAAGTTAAGGCTCTAGACTCCATCTCTAGGTTCATTCATGCATGCTTTTACAATTATCATATAGGATTTATACAATATCACATAAAATAATTCTATTAGGACCCGTAACTTAACTTAAACCCCGAAAGTCCTTAATTGGTTCGATTTAATAAAGTTTGGGACCGAATGCAATATTTCTTCTAAGTTTGGTCCTTAAGGATA
>JAOTQJ010000099.1:13276401-13291166 GCA_025642045.1 Solanum sejunctum | reverse complement strand
CAAATCAATTTGACAGCATTTCTGGAAAATTCAGGAACATCAGTAAAACTTTGACATGATTATAGCATGTCTCTAATCATTTTTTGACGCTTGCCTTGATCTTTAATAGTGAACAAAGAAGATACAATATAGATAGTCTCGTAACAGAACAGTCACTAACTCACTCAACAGACTACCAAACATGAACGACAGAACAGAGACAAAATAGCCTCTATATCACTGCTTACATTTATGACTCACAAAATGAACCTATTTCAAAAAGAAACATGGAACAAGAGGGCAGTTTCGAATGACATTTCAAACGAACAATGTCACTTAGATTGACTCACTGCCATATCCACATAGCATCTTAAGATTATGACAATAGCAACAAACATTAAATAGAAAGAGCACTAGCAGCGTTCTCAGTCAGTACCAATTTCAACTGTCAACGAACAGAAACATAAGAACGGAATCATTTTAACTATGCTACATTTGAAAACAACTCGAAACCAATAGGCAATGCAACCCTTTAAGACTTCGATAAGACTAAAATGATTTAACGACATCCAGCAGCAACAGTCAAATAACGAACCACAGTATTTATTCAATATAACAGGGGAATTCCAGTCAAGACGAGCAAAGACACAAACATGACAACTTCGGTATAGCTACGACATTCACATTCCGGACTAAGTATATGAGAGCTCGAAATAAAAATAAGATTAGAATATTACCTTTTGTGTGGCAGCAAAACTGGGACGACGAGCTTAATAGTGAATTTTGACGCCACCAAAGAGATCGTTTTGAATCCTTTGACTCAAAGAACAGGTGTTTTGACTTCTAAATCGACGAACGAGATTTTGGTTGCAGCATTCTGAAATTCGTATTGAATGATTGAGGATTGAGGATTGAGGTTTTCTCTGGTTATTGCCTTCTATGGATGCTTCTCCTCTGATTTCGAACTAGTTCCCCCTCAAATCGAAGAAGGAGAGGGATTATAAAGGTAAAAAATAGAGCAACGGCTCTATTCGACAAGGGAGTATGGGTTCTCAGAATCTTAGGCATGCGAGGGACAAACTACAATGGGGATGGGATGATGGTTTTGTCAGACGCGACAGAGAAATCGTGAGTGCGATTTAATTTTGGTCAGGTGTTGGTGCGATGCATCGTTGTACAAGGAAGAAAAGGGAATGGCGAGGGAGAAAGAGTTTGCGGCGGCGATGGTTTGGTGACGGGAATGGGGCGTCGTCGTCGTCGGCTTTTTAGGTTTTGCTGGTTTTCTTTCGTTCAAATGGAGAGAGGGAGAAGAATGATGATAAAAATGGAAATTGGGGGCGCGTGTGGTACACGCGCCCGACTTTTATTTCTTTTTTTTTTTGAAAATAATGGTATAAAAATCGTTAAAACAAAAACAAGGCTCGATAATTAATTTGACACCGTGGAAGGTAAAAATTGGGTGTAAACAATAAGTAATAAATAAATAAACATAGACAAAGAATAAAATGATTATGTTGTTATTTCAAGTTTCAACAAAGATGGTACTGGTTTTTTCAAATCTCAAAATACTAAAGATAATTAAAAATAAGAAATTATTCTTATGAAGCAACAAACAATATTGCAGCAATTAAAAAGATCAGTTTTTATCAAAGGCTTATAGTTAGCATCAATTCTCAAATTCACCAACTTATAGTATATTCAATGGCATTATGAGGATAAGAAGTAATTATGGTAATTGACTCATTAAATAAGTCTATAAAATAGTAACCTAATGTTCATGTCATAGTAGAAAAAAAATTATATGCAAAGGAATATACAACATTCGTATTATGTTGGCTTGGAGACACACCCACGCTTACACATCATCTTTTCTTGATGTGTGTATTCAAGACACACATGCACACATTCATAGAGCTCTAACCTTTCTATTCAAAAGCGGTGTGTATATGAATGATTGCATAAAGGAATAGAACTTCCCAAGGAAAAGAGTCACCAATTGGACTTGCACTTATGCGTGCGAATAGTTTTTTACTTATCCGAGGGAATAGTTTTTAAAAATGCTTAGATATCACACCTTTCACACATGATATTCTCGATTTCTTATTCTACACATTAAATAATTTAGGATGGTAATAAAAATAATCAAATGATCTGGGCAATATGTTAATTCTCAGTTCGCAAGATTGATAGTTGCATTTGCTTAAAAACAATTTATGGTATCTAAAAGAATTGGACTTACAAGTACCATAAAATATGGATGATGAGAATATTTTTTTATTTTTCATTCAATTTTTGGCATCTGCACTGGAGTTTGACGTTCCCTAACAAAGGCTATTTCGTACTCAAGGGGTCTCAAACTCAAAATATTTGGTTAAAGATGAAGGACTACTTATTTCTCCACCACAATCAATGTTAGTATAGAAAGCAATTTTAATGTACAAAATATACTTACAAATAGCAAAGTGAAAAAATTCATTCAGACTAGCATGAGTGAATGGTTAACTAAAGCGCAAAATGTAATGAAAACAAGTTTGCATAAAGGAGGAATAAGAAATAAGACGAACTGAAGAATGTAGTGTTAGAAAACTTAAAGAATTCATCCAAGATCTTTCTAGTAAATCATTAGACATGCATATGAATTTATAAAAATGAAAAGAACACTAATTTTGTTTCATTGAACCAACTTGTTGAAAAAGATATGATCTTCTAAACCTTGAAGGTAGTTCTTTGAAATATTCTTTATCTGAGATGGAGAGAAAAAGAAGAGAACGCACTTCAGATTCAAGGATCATATTTATAGATTTGGATATGTCTTTTCACGTAGAAAAGGTACCTTTTCCAATAAGTCTCCATCAAACTTAGGAAAAGGTTCATGGATTCTTAAATTTATTAAAAATAAACCCATATTAATAGATATTTGCTCTTAAAGCCCAAAACTTTATTTAATACTTTATTAGATCATATAATGGACTTCTTTAACGATAGCATATCTATGTATAATATATTAATATGTGAGTTCACAAATTAGAAATTACTAACAATCTCCCATTTGGACCACGTATGTTTCTGAAAAATCATACATGGATAAAATTTTCTTATGCGCATATTTTGCTATCTTAATTTAAATATCTTAAAATAATTTGGTCCATCAATAACATCTAATATAGGATCAAAGAGGTTTTCGTAACACACATTCGTAACTAAACCCACCGATGATCACAAATATCAGCAATACCAATGACATAGATCAAATACGAAAATTACATGTAAAATGATCTAAATCATGTCTATTTCCAACTGGTCCTTGTTAATGACTTTAATAGTCCAAAATCACTTTCTTATACCTTGTATAACATCACAATAGAAAGTTAATATCTTTATTATCAGAGTAATCAACAAAACACATGAAATTCATAAATTTTATAAAATTTTAGTTTGTACAGAAAATAAATTTTATCATGTCAAAAGCATAACAAAATACAAACTCCCCACTAAAATAACTCATATATAAATCTGACAACACCCATATAAGTCACATGCCCATGAAATACTTTAGGCGGTAGACCTTTTGTGAGTGGATCTGCAATCATCGAGTTTGTACTAATATGATCAACTGACACAAGACGACTCCAAATTCTTTACTTTACAACCAATAATTTAATGTTAATATGCTTTGACTTTGATGAACTTCGATTGTTCTTCAAATATAACTCAGCAGATTTATTATCACAATAAATTGAAAATGGTCTTTCAATGCCATCGACTATCTGTGTTCCAGTAATTAAATTTCTTAGCCATATTCCTTGATTTGATTCTTTATAACATACCACAAATTCAGCTTTCATGGTAGATGAAGCTATTAATGTTTATTTTACACTCTTTCATGAAATAGCTCCTCCAGTCAGCATGAAAACATAACTTGATGTAGATTTCCTACTAGCAAGACATCTAGCAAATCTGAATTGGAATATCCTACGATCTCCAAGTGATCTTGCCTCCGATAAGTGACTATATAATCTTTAGTTCCTTGAAGATACCTCATAACTTGTTTTGCTGTTTTCCAATGATCCATTCTCGGATTACTTAAAATCGGCCTAACATTCCCACTATGTACACTATATCTGGACGCGTACAAATTTGTGCATACATAGACGTCCCACTGTTGATACATATGAAATTTTTCCACCTCTTTTTTTTCTATGTCTAAATTTGGATATTGGCGCAAACTGAATTTATCACCTTTTGCCACAAGTGTATCTTCCGGTGCACAATTCTACATGCTAAATCTACTTAGCACCTTTTTCAATATAAGTTTTTTGTGATGATCCTATTATGTTTCTAGTACGATCTCTATGGATCTTTATACCCAGAACAAAGGATGCCTCATCAAGATCCTTCATTTCAAATTTGGTAGATAAACATTTCTTCGTTTCATGCAATAAACCAATATCACTACTTGCTAGTAGAATGTTATCCATATATACAAGGATGATATATTTGCTCCTACTAAACTTGAAATATATGTATTGATCAATGGTGTTTTCCTTAAAATCAAAAGAGGTTATCATCTGATCAAACTTTTAATATCGTTAACGGGATGCCTATTTTAAGCCATATATGGACTTCTTAAGTTTACATACAACGTGCTTTAAATTTTGAGATTCAAAAGATTCTGGTTCTACCATGTATATAATTTTTTCAATATTTTCATTGAGAAAAGCAGTCTTTATGTCTATTTGATGTAACTCTAGGTCATAATGAGCTACAAGTGTCATAATGATTTTAAAAGAGTCTGTCGATGATACTAACAAAAAAGACTCTTTAAAATCTATCCTTCCTTTTGAGTGAATCCTTTGTGGCGACTAGACGAGCTTTATATATTTTGATGTTACATTTTGAATCACGCTTGTTTTTGAAAATCTATTTACACCCAATTGATTTCGATCCTTGTGTAACTCGACAAGATCCCAAACATCATTGTCTTTCATAGATTTCATCTCATCTTACATGGCTTTGATCCATTTAACAGAGTTTCGACATGATTTTGCTTGACTAACAATAATAGGATCATCTTCCAATCCCATGTCAAAATCATGTTCTTAGAAATAAACGACATAGTCATCAGAAATTGTATTTCTCCTTTCTCTGTTGGATCTTCTTTTAGGCACTTCAACTTGAGATTATTGAACAAGAGGTTATATCATTGTGTTGTCTACAAAATTCTGATTCACAAGTTAAGAAATATTTGGAACTAATAAATTATGTTTTCTATTTAATCCTAATTTAAAGGATGAAAAATATTTGGTAAAGTGACCATATCATTTTCAGTAGTAGAATCGATATCATCAAATACCTCTTCAAACAAAATTTATTTGTTTTGATTGTTCCCTTCATAATCAACATCCTAAATAAATTTGGCATTCCCTGTCATGAAAAAGTATCTATTTGAGGGGTTATAAAATTTAAAACCTCTCGAATTTTCAGAGTAACCCACAAAGTAGCAACTAATAGTTCTTGAATCTAGTTTCTTTTCATTAGGCTTGTAAGGCCTTGCTTCGGCTGCACATCCCCAGACATGTACTAATGCTAGGCTTCTTACCAGTCCATAATTCATATGGATTTTAGCTACCATTTTGCTCGGAGCTCTGTTTAGTATGTAAATTGCAGTTTTTAATGCTTCTCACCAAAGTGATTAAGATAAAGAAGAATGACTAATCATACTTCTTACCATATCTTTTAGAGTTCGATTTTGTCTCTCAGATACACCATTTGACGCTGAGTTTCTGGCATGGTGTATTGAGGTACAATTTCACACTCTGCTAGATACTTCGCAGAAGGTCCTGGACGTTGTTTACCTGAACTATCATATCTACCGTAGTATGCTCCTCCACGATCAGATTTGACAACCTTAATTTCTTGCCTAATTAAGTTTTAACTTCGGCTATGAAAATTTTAAAAACATCCAAAGATTGTGACTTCTCGTGAATTAAATATATATAGCCATAGTGGGAATAATCATCTATAAAATTGATAAAATATTATTGACCATTCCATGAAGTCATGGGGAAAGGACCACAAATATTTGTATGTATCAACTCTAAAGGTTCCTTACTCCTATAAGCACCTATTTTCCTTATATTCGCTTGTTTTCCCTTGATGCATTCTATACAAATCTTCAAATCTGATAGATCAAGGGAATCAAGGGTTCCTCCAGACACAAGCCTTTTTATTCTTTGTTTGAAATATGACCCAATCACTTATGTCATAACATTGATGAATTCTCATTTATTAATTTGCACTTAGTACCAAAATTATTATAATGCAGGTTTTCATTATTGTATGAGGCCTGACGATTTAATTTATATAATTTATCAACCAGAATACAAGCTCTAATAATACTAGAGTTCAGAGAAATACTACAACTTCCATTTTCTATAGAACAATTATATCTAGATTTATCCAAACAAGAAATAGAAATTAAGTTCCATCTAAATAACGGTACAACAAATGTTTCCTCTAATTCTAAATAGAAATCAGTATCTAATAGAATTCTAAAGACAAGAATAGCCTCCACAGCTGCCTTATTTCCATTGCCTACATAGATGTATCTTTCAGCATCAATTGATTTTCGACTCCTTATGCAATCTTGCATAGTGGCACTTACGTGAGTAGTTGTACCTGAATCTATCCACCAAGTGTCATTAGGTACCGTAGCCAAATTAACTTCTGAACAAACAAAATTGAGAAGTTTACCTTTTTTTCACGCCAAGAAGCGTACGTGAAACACTCTTTCTTCTTGTGACCAAGTTTCTTACAAAAAAAACATAGCTTCTTTTCCTTAGTATCAGATGTTTCTTTGTGTGCAGTTTCTTTATTTTTGCTCCTTTTTCGCTTATGTGAAACGATTTTATTTTTAGAGGTAGATATCAAATGAGCACTTTCAATTTTCTCTTGTTTAAGTCTATTCTCTTCTTGTACACATTGAGCTATAAGCTCATTCAAAGTCTATTTTTTCTTTTGAGTATTATATAAAACTTTGAATTGACTAAATTGAACAGGAAGAGAGATCAAAATCAGGTGCACAAGTATGTCATCAGATAATTCAAGCTTAAAGGCTTTGAGTTTTGTCACAAGATTAGACATTTTCATAATGTATTCCCTTATGTTTCCTTTACCTTTATATCGCATTGAAACAATCTTGTTAAGAATAGTACATGTTTCAACCTTTTTGTTGGCCGTAAATCGGTCTGTGATTTCTTTTAAAAAACCTTTGGCATCTCTATCCTCTGTTATACCACCTCTTAAGGATTCTGGAATTGAGTGTTGCATCATCATCAAGCTCATGCGATTTGATCGTTCCCACTTCTTGTATGTAGACTTTTCTTCATTAGTGCTAGTTTCATTCAAGTCCGCAGGACGATCAAATCTTAATTCATAATCAAGATTCATGCAGCCAAACACTATCATAATGTGCTCTTTTTATTTCTTAAAGTTTGTGCCATTAAGCACATGAATGTTGTTCATGTTGGCAGATATTGAAGACACTATAAGGTAAAATAAATAATGCTCACAATTAACAATCGAATAAACAATGTATATGTGAAGATAAAGAAAATTAAACACAACTAAAGTAACAACGATAAATAAATTATAATATATTTATCAAACACATGCACACATATACACAAAGTGAGCCCATCTCAAGATACCTATCACAACATTATCATTTAGTCTTTGGACAAAAATAATAACTTGTAAGTAGTATTCTTGTACATAGTTCATAAATATTGATTACTAAAACGGCCTAACAATACACCTTTCTTTGACCGACATATTATTAGCATGTATTACAAATGTATCACATATTTATGACTATCCATAATCTGGCCAAAATAATCTTCTTTTGAGATGATTATTTCGCATAGATATAATATGTTTTCGTGTTCAAAGTAAATAAATTTCAAATAATAGAGATTACTTTGGCAACATATTATTTTTAACTTATTCACTTTCAAATCAGAAATGTAAATCAGGAAAATAAAAATATGAAGGAAAAGAAAAACAAATCTTTCAATTAAAAGAAAATTAAAAAAAATGGTAAATTGCAGGAGAAAAATAATAAATAAATATTTTCTACATCCAATTCATATGAAATGTGACTTCGCAGACAAAATATCATATTTTCATATCCTATTCCACTTATGAAAAAATAATAAAAGGAGACAAAAAAAATTGTTTGAAAGTGCTTCTTGTGGCAATGCACAGTGACAAGAAGACTCAAGATACAATGATCATTGATACAACTTGAGAGGAAAATATAAAATAATGAGTCTGTAAATTACTATAGAGAATCAAATAAGATAGGCTTTCTCAAAATTATAATTTAAACTATTAAGACAAGTGTCGTTTCACGAAAAAATAAGAATAGCGGTAGTATTACATAATCACCCAACTTACTAACTAAAACTATGTAAATATCATATCTAATAGTTTAACAAGATTTGACGCTAATATCACTTGTTAGAAAACTTAAATAATTCATCCAAGATCGTTCTAGTAAATTATTAGATATGTATATCAATTCATAAGAACGAAAAGAACACTAATCTTGTTTCATTGAAATAACTTATTTGGAAAAGATATGCTCTTCTAGAAATATTCTTTATTTGACATGGAGAGAAAAAGAAAAGAACGTATTATAAATTCAAGGACCATATTTATAGATTTGGATATGTCTTTTCACGTTGAAAAGGTACTTTTTTCAATAAGTCTCCATCAGACTTAGGAAAAGATCCATGGGTTCTTAAGTTTATTAAAAATAAACCCATATTAATAGATATTTACTCTTAAAGCCTAAAACTTTATTTAATACTTTATTAGATCATATAATGATTTTCTTTAATGATAGCATATCTATGTATAATATATTAATATGTGAGTGCACAAATTAGAAATTACTAACACATAGCTGTATGATTTGGTAGAGAAGTAGAGATGAATAAGTTGTATGGGTCAAGGCTATTTAAGGAGAAGACGTTAATGTCTTGTTGTACATACCATTGCAATCATCGGTAGCAACGACTGAAAAATAAATACACGTAGAAACTGTTAGTACATTAAAAATTAATCTAAACAGTTATACCTTTTCAAATAAATTTGGTGTTTTTATTTATTTTAGTTGGCAGATAGATAAAATATTTAAAAATAAGAAGAATATTTTAGTAATTTAACTTTTATGTTTTTTTTTTGAGTTCATGCTTTTAAGAAGAGAAAAAAGGCTATAAAGCATATATATTATAGGACTCTAGATAATTTACAATTTTAGCCTTAGTGGACTTAAATTATGAAGGGTATAAGGGTCGTTCAACATTTGAAGAATATTTTGGCCAATCAACATTTATATTCATGCTTTTATGGAGTAATATAGATATAGATAGATATAGATATAGATATAGATATAATATGACACGATATGATTCATGCTTGTATCATGGCCGACTCACAAGATTTGAGGTCTAAAGCCAAATTTTAGAGAGGGACCCTAATTTTTTTTAAAAAAAATTATTTTATATTTTTTTAATTTAAAATCTACTTTTCTGCTTTTTAGATGTGAAGTCATTAATTATTATTTTATAATCAATTCATTTTTCACCAATTTCTTCTAGATTTTTTTTCTTGAATATTAATTATCATCTAACTCAATTTTATTAGTAATTTATTCACTTGAAGAACATCCTCCCATATTTTCAATTCAAGATTTTTATTGTTTATTAAAAGTTTGTCAAGGGTTCCTTTTTTTAGATTTATTTAATTCTTCAAGTTTTCTCTTTTTTTCTCTTTTTGTAAAACCTGAATCATATTCTAATTGACATATTTAAATAATTCAATTGAATAAATTTTAATAATAACTAAAACAAGAATATATGCACTTATAAACTAAAAATATCAACAATAATAAATATCAAAGAAAAACTATAAAATAAAGTTAGAATGATAAAACTTGTTTCATGAATTTGAGAAGATGTATAACAATATCAAAATAGTGTTGAGTTCCTTGAAGGACTTCTTGAAATTTTGAAGAAATACGAAAGAGCAATTCTTTTGTAACTTGTAAGCTAGTAAAACAAAAATTTTGTAGGAGTATAAAAATAATAAAACAAAAAATAAAAAATTGAGTATAAGGTAAATAATAATATAAAATCAAATTAATAATTATTAGGAGATATTTAAAGAAGCACAATCTCTCACGTAAGGAAGTTATTCCAAAAATAATTCTATTTCGTTGGGGAAGAAATATACTAACAACTATTTCTTTTTTTCTTTATGTTTCTTTTTTTTTTTAGCTTTCATGCAGTTTTTTTAATTTTTTTAAAAATATACACAAAACTTTTTTAATAATATATATAAGTATTTTTTTAAAAAAAATGAGGCTCCCAAAATATAGGACCCCAAGCAATGACTTTAGTTGCCTTGTGCTTAAGACGGTCTGACTTATATTTAGTAATAATTCTAGACTACACATGCATATTTGTATTTTTTTTTTCTCCATTTGCATCTTTTTTCATTAAAGCCATGTCTTATTTGTGCTTCATCTTAGAGTTTTCTGCAGTTTATATATGTATATATTTCTCAATTTGCGTCTTTCTTCATTAAAGTCTACACTTTATATGCGGTTGTGCTGAAAGGCACGAGAGACCTGACTCTAGAGCTTTTTGCCCTTTTGATAACACTTTATTTTTTTTGAATTAAAAGACTAACCTTAATTTATCATATACTCATAAGTTGCCATCCAATGCATGCCATCATTTACCCTTCCTGCTCACCAAGTCTATTGGTCTTAAGTATCATATTGTACTTATAAGTTGATATGTTCATTTAATTCTTGTTCACCAAGTCTATTGATCTTAATTTATTATAATGTAATTATAAGTTGGCAGCCAAGGCATGACATCATTGGCCATTTAATTCTTGCTAACCAAGTATTGGTCTTCACTCCAACTAACAAGTCTTCCACGCGCCGCGCCCACAAGTCTTTTGGATCTGCATCTTATAAAATGAGTACAAATCAAATATCCAGTAATGAGCCATAACAAATTTCATTCAAGATCCTCCTCAAGCATAAAAAATGGAGCTGGTAAACAAGAACACAGAGTTGGTTTTCCTTCCTGTTCCTGGTATGGGCCACCTAGTACCCACACTTGAGATGGCAAAGGTTCTAATAGCTAGAGATGAACATCTCTTCGTTAGAGTCCTCATAATCAAGCTGCCTTTTGACAACAAGCTCCTGAGTTCCTACATCAGATCAGCCTCGACAAACCCAAACTACAACTCTCGAATGAAGTTCATTGAACTCCCTCAAGATGACTCCATCTTACAGTTATTCACAGTAAAAAATTTCATGACATTCTTATCCAGTCATAAGCCACAAGTCAGAAATGCAGTGATTGAGATCTTGAATTCAGGATTTACTCGTCTTGCGGGCGTTGTCATTGACATGATGTGCACAGCTATGATAGACGTGGCCAATGAATTTGGACACCCGACTTATGTTTTCTACACATCTGGTGCTGCCATGCTTGGTCTTCAGCTTCATTTGCAGAGTCTCAGGGATGATTTTAACAAAGATGTGACAGATTACAAGGATGACTTTGAAGCAGAGCTTTCTGTGACAACATATGTCAACCCATTTCCAGCTAAATGTTTGCCATCTATAGCCTTTGACAAGGTGGTTCCATGATGTACCTTGATCTATCTAAAAGGCTTAAAGAAGCTAAAGTTATTCTTGTAAACACTTTCTTGGAATTCGAATCTCATGCTGTCAAATCCATCTCCCTTGACGAGAAAATCCCACTAGTATACACGGTCGGACCCTTGCTAAACCTTGACAATGATCATGGTAACAATTAACCAGCTGGTTGGATAATCAACCTGCTTCATCGGTAGTATACCTCTGCTTCGGAAGCTTAGGAAGTTTCAATGAGGAGCAAATCAGGGAAACTGCATATGCTTTGGAGAACAGTAGCTGTCGATTCTTGTGGTCTCTAAAGAAGCCTTTGGCTAAAGATACATTTTTTCCAGCTGCCTATGAAAATCCAGAGGATATTTTGCCAAAGGGGTTCTTGCAAAGGACGGAAGTGTATGGAAAGGTGATAGGATGGGCACCCCAGGTGGCTATCTTGAGTCATGATGCTGTAGGAGGGTTTGTGTCACATTGTGGGTGGAATTCTACTTTAGAGAGCATTTGGTTCGGAGTACCACTGGCAACTTGGCCAATATATTCGGAGCAGCAAGCGAATGCATTTCAATTGGTAAAGGATTTAGGGATAGCAGTGGAGATTAAGATGGATTATAGGAAGGATCTCAGAGGGACCAACTCGAATGTTATAGTAAAAGCGAAGGAGATAGAGAAAGCAATACAGCAGCTCATGGATCCTGAAAATGAAATAAGGTTGAAAGTGAAGGATATGAAGGCGTAGAGCAGATTGACGCTAAAAGAAGGTCGCTCTTCTTACAACTCTGTTGGACATTTTATTGAGCAGGTTCAAGCTAATTAATGTTTGGTATGATTCAAACATAGAATTTTCATTTTTTTTTTAAAATAAACTTCAGATATTTGGAATATCCTTTAATTATGACGACACCCTTTTAAATATTTGAATCTTCAGTCACTTCATTATAGTTTCAAGTGTAAATATTTAACGCACCTGAAAGTGTGAAATGTAAGTGAGATCCTTCTTTACTATGTGAATTTGTCGAGCACAGTTTGAAAGAGATGAACTGCCAATACTAACTTTAACGCATTAAACAGCACACTCTAAATATGAAACAGCCACAAGTATCAACAATATAAATATGCATTTAAAAGTTTTGGTCCAAGCATCGGAATTCTAAATTTTCTCAATAATATATCCAGTGAAAAACCTGTCTATGCTGAAGATTTTTTTTGCAGAAAATCTTCAAGAAATTTTGCTGATGAAATCCTCAATTAGAAGCCGTAGAGAGGTATAAGATGATCCGTCTTTTTCCATGGCTTTTCTGCTCTTCTCTTGCATTTCTTTCACCCTTTTCGTCACTTCATTCTCTTCACCATTCGCCATAAGCTTCTGTATGGTGCCTTCAATTTCCTCAGCACTAACTATGTCAACTGGATTTTTCCCCTCGAAGTCCTTAACATAGTCCATCCGAATTTCCACTCCCACTCCCAATTCTTTAACCAACAAAAATGCATTCATCTGCTGCTCAGCATACAAGGGCCAAGCAGCAATAGGCACCCCACAACACACACTCTCCAATACCGAGTTCCATCCACAATGTGACACGAATACCGCCACAGCAGGATGTGAAAGTACAATCACTTGTGGCGCCCATCCAACCACTTTTCCAATTCCTTTTGTCCTGTCCAAGAACCCTTCTGGCAAAACCTCCTCAGAGTTGTCATAGTTGCTTGGCATCTCTATTTTCCCCTTTGGTGGAGGCCTTCGTAAGGACCACAAGAACCGGTAGCCACTGCGCTCTAATGCTATTGCTATTTCTTTTACCTGCTCAGGTTCAAAACACCCCAGGGTTCCAAAGCACAAGAACACTACAGATGAGTTTGGCTGGTCATCCAACCACTTCACGATACTTTCTGTTTCCTGTTTTTTGTTATTGTCATCTGAATTGACTCCGGGATGAATTGGGTAAATCGGAGGAGCAATTTTAGCATCGGAAATTGACTGAATAGCAAAAGATTCAAGATCCACGAAGGTATTGATAATGATACCTTTGGTCTCTTTGAAACGACGGATCCCATCGAAGTACAGAATCGAGCTTGGTGTAACTGATTTAGCTGGCCTAGGTAAAATTTTAGCAGGATAGGGATTTTTAAATCCAAGAATGGACAATTCCTCATCAGACTGGGAATAATCATAGTTGGAAGTCTTCCTCAGAGCTTCAAAATGCAAAGACAATGCAAGAAAAGCAGCAGCAGAAGTAAAGAAAATGTAACTAGGAACAGAAAATTCATTGGCCACATCAATCATGGAGATACAGAACATGTCAAGAACAAAGCCAGCAAGTCGTGTAGAGCCAAAATGGGAGGAGCTGGAGGTACTACTAGTAATGTTGTTTGTAACAAATTCACTTACCTTGTGTTTATGACCATGGATGAAATCATACAAGAATCTGTCCTTGTTAGACAAAAGTTCAACAACTAGTTTTGGGTCTATTGAGACATCCACAAAGCGGAAGCGGTAGAGAGAAGGGAGTGACTGGAGATAAGGTTGAACACCGAAATCGGTGGGATGTTTCATGATGAGAAGGGAAATGCAGAGGCGTTCATCTGTATTGAGAATGAGCTTGGCAATTTCGACGGCGGAGGCGACATGACCCAATCCCGGCGATGGAATGAAAACCAACTCTGCTTTTGTCTCCATAGCTCTCTTATCTGGGAGACAGACAGGGAATTATGAATTTATATATCAACTACAAGGAATTACACGTGGATTAAGGTTGTTCACTTACACATTTGTTGATAGGATAATGATACCACTCACCCCATAAAAATTAGCTCAAAAAACATTATATAAATGTTATAAAAAATTTACTTATCTCATTAATTTAATATATTCTAAAGCTCACACACCTCGCTAAGGTTATTTAAGCTGTGAAAACATTCCTCAACATTTGAACTATTGGGTTAATAGTAATATATTCTTTCCGTCTATTTTTATTTATTCATTGTTCACTTGACACAAAATTAACAAATAGTAAATAATAGAGATAATTTTACTAAATTACTCTTTGAA
>JAOTQJ010000099.1:13241694-13264697 GCA_025642045.1 Solanum sejunctum | reverse complement strand
GACCCCACTCAAAATTTTAAATCTCAAAGACCACCCTTTAAATTAAATTTACATTTGGTCCCAAACTTTACCAAATTAAACTAATTGAGGACTTACGGGTTCTAACTTACGGGTTCTAACATAAGACATATAATAGATCATCAATAACTCAAGAATCCCTAACCGGATATTTTATCAAATACTTGGTGAGTATGTAATGCTAGTTCAAAATCATGCAATTCAAGAGTGAAATCGTGTGAGATAACATAATGTAAATCAACCTGCCAACACTTGGTAACACCCTCATACAAGATACATTAATACCCCTCATCAAATCTCATAACAGATCGTAGATTCATAGCTCGAAACATACTTAAACAATCAACATTTTATGAAACCCAACATAGTTCATAGTCAAGTTTGTAATAAGAAGTACCCATAGATAAATCAGCCTGAAAACATGCAATTTATATAAAAAGTAAGGTTGGGCACTATGGGTGAAAGGAATCAATGGTTTAAACCCACATACCTTAACTTTGGAGATTTCCTTGATGAAGATTCGAACGGGAACTTGAAGCTTGAATAAATTTCTTGAGAACCATAAATGAGTTTGGGACACTTGAATTTGGGTGAAATATTTAGCTAAGTGTTAGAGGTTTTGGGGCATGTCTTGAATGATATGGGATTGAAAAATGATTAGGTATAGCTGTTTTTATGCATAAGAAAGCTTAGGCCCAAAGCCCCAAACCATAAGGCCGAAACAGTAAAACTGGCAACAAAATATCTATCTCTGTGATGGGCCCATGTCTCAAAGGTGTCACAGACCCTCACTAGAATTGCAAAGTTGGCGAAATTCATTTTTCGCTATGAGTCTCCTAAAATTCGGGTTATACTCATTTCCTATTCAATTTTGCCCCCTGATCAAGAATAAGAAGTCAAAATTTTGATATCATGCAAGGATTTTGAGATATATAAAAATTAAGATTATGGGCATTTTGTAGGCACATTTTCGGACACTTTTTGAGGCGTTTCAACAACAATCTTGGCAATTGTGTAATTCAATCACATATTGCCTTAAGTTGCTACAACAATAACGTATTTTTTAAGCACAACAACTCACCATTAAGAAGTGACCAGAACAATAACAACAGCAAAAATGAAATATACACATATTTGTTATTTACAACAATAAAATATGTAAACACCAATAACAATATATCATATCAGGGCAACAAAATAACAAAATAAGTAAATACACATAATAATATATCATACCAACGCAACAAGTATGTTGTTGAATGTTTATCACGACATGCAAAAATGATATATAGATTCATCCTCTTTTATTTCTTAACCTATATCAATATATTTACTTCAACAAAAATATAAAACCTTAATCCACGCTTTCTCCTTTTTTAAAAAAAAAAACTAAAAACAACATTTTCATTTCATAAACACAAAAACCCTAATGAAAAAAGAAATTTTTTTTACCATTTACCTTCTAAAATCTCACAGTGACGACGAAGACTACGAAAAAGGTGAATCGAGAAGAAAAATTAAAAAATAGATTTATTGTGAATTCCGTCGAGTTGCTATGGAGTTGGTGCGGAGTTGGTGTATGTGTCATTTCTTGAGAGAATTTCTTAAAAGAGAGAGGTGTATTCAAGAAGTTGAAGCGAAAAGTAACTGACAAATATAGTTAAAATTATTTTAACTTTTTCAAAAAAATTATCGCCTAGTTAGCTTACGGTAAATAATTTTTAACCCTACCTTTTATGATATTTTGTACTTTTTAAAAATTTAATAAGTTTTAAAACTACACTTCACTCCCCATTTAACTTAATGTCCTAATTAATAGAAAATTTTACTTTGCCTTAGTCAACATGTCACATTTTTTTAATTGGAAAATTTTTCACTTCTCGCTCAAATTCATCATCTATTTCTGCTCCAATAATACCTATCCTGTTGATATAAAAATAACTCACATATATTTTTATTTTCTATTGTTGTAGTATATAAATGAATCAAATAGATATATTTAATCTACTAAAACTGAATTTTCTAAAGCTTAAAAAAACAAGAGGTACCCTCCGAGGATCATTGAACATAAGATAGTAATATTTATAGATACAAAATATAAAATTAACAATAATAACTTTAAAAAATTAATCTGAAATTTGCTTTACACGTGGATGTAAATGATTTGATGAAGTTAGATAGTGTGGTGGCCCAAAAGAGGATTATCATATCTATTCATTGAACATGTCAATGATGACAGTAGGTCCCATGATGTACTAGAGTTATGGAGCCAAAGTCTCTAACAGCTGGAACAACAACTATAAGCCACTCGTTTCGAGTGGCCGAGACTTCTCGTCCTTTGCTTATTATAGAGTTATGACGTTGTTCAATAATTATTCCTTGTCCTCTCTATTATACCAAATACTTTGTTTGTTTAATTTTGACTTACTATATTTATAAAAAGTATAATTATTAATATAATAAATTTATTATTTTATTTTTATTAATTAATAAGTTTTAAATAGTTTCATCAATCTCAGATGGAGTCAAAGACTGACTATTTTTTAGCCTTGGAGTATGATGGAATAAAGCAAAATGACTCTTTAAACTATCTGTGTTTTTTTCATTTGTGAAGTAGTAGTTAGTCAATGCAACTTTCGACGCTCCTCATGGGTCATCTGGAAACAGTCGTTTTATGTTTTTAAACATAGAGGTTAGGCTGCGTACATCCGACCCCCCTCACCCCGCAATGAGCGGGAGCCTTTTGAGGCACTGGGTATGTTGTTGTTGTTGTTTTAATTAATAAGTCTTAAATATATCTATTTTGAGAGCTTTTGAAAATAATTTTTTTTATTTTTATGAGTTAATGATAATCTCTAGATATAATTTATTTTTTTTAGTTTTACTTGTGAGATTTGATTGAGTATGTTATTAAATGGGGTGTTCATGAATCGTGTTAGATCGATTATTGGTCAAAATCAAAATCAGATCTACCTAATTTGATTTTTAAATTCTCAAAATCAACTCAACTCAATTATAATGTACATTTATCGATTTTGTTGTTATCGGTTTCAATTTAGTTTGATTCGGTTATTGGATTATTAACCATACACAAAAATAAAAATAATGATATTTTTAAAATGAAAAAAAAGTGACAACGATACATTCAAAATGAAAAATAGTTAGAATGACTGAATATTATGAAACTTTCAGTCATTATATTTACTGTAAGAAAAATTTTAACATTTACCATTTTATCCTAAAAGGAAGAGATAGTAACATTGTAGTCCCACCATGAACTGTCACAGACATTCATGTATATAAAATTAATAAAATAAATATTTTGGTGTTGAGTATTTATACTTTCATAAGTAGATTAAATAATAAAAATTATTTTTTATAAATAACGTATATGCATGATAATTATAAATAACAACAACAACATATCCAGTGCCTCAAAAGGCTCCCGCTCATTGCGGGGTGAGGGGGTCCGGATGTACGCAGCCTAACCCCTATGTTTAAAAACATAAAGCGGCTGTTTTCAGAGGAACCATGAAGAGTGTCGAAAGTTGCATTAACTAACTGCTACTTCACAAATGAAAAAAACACAAATAGTTTAAAGAGTCATTTTGCTTTATTCCATCATACTCTAGGCCAAAAAATAGTCAATCTTTGACTCCATCCGAGATTGATGAAAATATGTATGATAATTATAATATATATATAATTTAATTGGTTCGATTGGGTTATTTCTTTGATTTTTTGAACAAATCTAAACTCAAACCTGAACCCAAATTAAACACTTTCGGTTCTTGAAAAACTAAAATCAAATCAAACTCAAATAAAATTAGTTTATTTAATTAGTTTGATTTGAATTAATTTTTATAAATGTCCCTACTATTATTGGTGTATAATAAAAAAAATTATGCTACCTTAATTTCAAAAACAATAAATAAAGACTAAATTAGAAAATATATGTACTTGGACCAAAAATGATTTAACATTGTTGGCAAATGGTACTACTGAATTTTCCTTTTAATCCCTTTGTCTGGTTCTCTGAAATGTGATCTCCATTCTCCACCTACTCTTCTCCTTCATCTTTTTATTCCTCGTTCTCCTTTTCTTGTGACTCTCAAATCTTCCAATTATATCTGTTGAAATTTTTAACAAGTGAAATTTGAGAAGAATAAAGTTTATGTAAATTTTATTATTATTTTGTAGAAATTTAAAAATTATTTTTAAAATATTTTTAGCTTAAAATATATTAATTTACTCTTTTTTTAAAAAAATACTATTTTCCCAATTATAATTTATGTGTCTTAATTTATTTAAGCATCAAATTTTTAAAATAAATAAATTTAATCTTATGAATTCCAATTAAAGATATATATAAAGTTTCAAAATGTCTTTAATTTTCATTTTATCATAGACATATCACTCGGAATATAAAAATTACAAGAATCATAAAATTAAAAAAAAATTAAAATAAATTAAAAATTAATTTAAGATAAATAAATTTTAAGGAAATGAATATAAGTTATTTAAAAGGATAACTTACGTAAATTTCATAATGTAAAGAGTAAATTATATTTTATCTTTATCTTTTATTAATTTACAAAAATTTCTTCAAATTTGTGTCACTCGATATGTAGCAACCATCCAGATACATAAATGAGGATATATTACCGAACTTATCTGTTGAGCTTAAAAAGAAAATTAAAGATAAAATTAAATATCAGCTCTGCAAATCATGCAAAATAAATTGATATCAATCTCTCCTAAAATTTTAAAAACTTTAAACAATTCAAATTTTAAATATTCTTCTCCCAATCTATCTCAAATAGTAACAAATTTTCTCCTTTTATTTTCTTCTTCATCCATTTTTTTCGGGCATCAATTATCCATTTTTTAAAACCTTTTTTAAGATCCTTTCATCTACAAATGTTTAATAAAATCGAAATGAACATTTTTCTTTTTTCATATTATTGAACTCGATTGAGATCCTTATTTTTAACTTTATTTGGAGTCCAAAAATTATTTTTGATATAAATACTTAGGTTATGCATCAAAATAACCCAAAGTATGTAAATGATATTAGTTGAATGTATTTGATGAAAATTTATAATTCCATTCGTAGTAGGCATTTATCAAGAAGATAACAATTGATAATATACATAATTATCTATGATATAAATACTTTAGATTATGTATCAAAAATAATTCAAAATTTGTGAATGCTACTGATACTAACTTGTACATGCATTTGCAGCTGATATGTATCAAATGCTGAACCATAAACATGAATCATAGAAATTTATGTATCAAAAATTTAGGTTTATATATCAAAAATAACTCTAGATTTGTGAATAATGCTAGTTGAGTGTATTTGCTATTAACTATTACTTGAATTTATAGCAATTACGTATCAAGTATAGAACCATAAATGTGATACATATAAATTAATGATAACAAACTTAGTATTATGTATCAAAAATAATCCTAGATTTAATTTGTGAATTATACCAGTTGTGGTATTAAAAATTATTTAAAAATTTTCCTATATTATATATCAAGTGCATAATCAATAACTTGATACATATTACCAAAAAAAAATACTTGATACATAAAAATCTGTAATTCATAAATTAGGGTTATGCATCAAAAATAATATTGGAACATAACACATTGTATATTATAAGCTGTAATGTATCATATTATTGAAAGTACAAATTATGCATAATTTATAAGGTAAAAACCACCAAATACATTAGAAATCAAAATCTCTAAGAAAGATAAATCCTGAAAATCCATCAATAAATTGCGACTTAATGTATGGGACGAGACCAGGAAAGAGATTCGTTTATCAACTCATTCGGATTAGTAGCTTGAGGGTCGAGTGTTTCGTTTCGACCATAAAAAAACTTTTGGTCCCTAAAGCCCTAAGGTAGCAATCTCTTTGGCAGTAGTCCATCCTTATCATTTCGATACCCGGCGGCGGATGTCATACATTTTCATGATGCTTGTACAATAGAAAGGTCCACTGGTTTATCTCTCCAGCGAATCAAATTGGCCAAAGGTGTGCATTCGTGACAAGTACAGCTCCAAAGAGTTAATGAATCCTGTCTCCAGTACCAAAGGCGAACGGGGCTCCCAGGTCGGGAAGTCTGGCAAAATGCTTGGCCTCCTACGTTGGAAGCGAGACCCGAAGGGTGAGCGACTAGCACCGTCTTCTCTTATTCCTGTGATGCCACTGTAAAGCTTCCTGACTTCTGGACTTGAGCTTTTAATGCTTCACTACTGAACTCAGTTGACTTACTAGAATCGATTCTTTTCACAGACACGATGCGCGAAAAGAAGGCCTGTCCTATATCATATTGAATTGATCCCTTGTACCGGACCGGGGGACAGAAAGATCAAATAAAGTAGAGGGGGAGAACTGGAAGAGGGAAGGAAAAAGAGCAAAGTATTGACAAGTTTAATGGGGGAAAAATGCCTGATACATTGATTGCCTTTGATAGACGAAAAAAACCTAAGCGGTCTAACCTAACTCCTCATATTCAATGAGCTTATTAGTTGGGAAAGAGAGAGCTAACTTCGAGACCTCTCCTTGAAGTTTCAAAAACTTAAAGGAGAGCAGTCAGCCGGATGGTGCACAATGAAGACCAATCCAGTGAGGGAAACAAAAATAGAGTGTTTCTAGATTTCTCCTTAACACAAAAGTTAATCAGTGATTCACCAACCACTAGATCGATGAAGAATCTCTGCAAAATCTGCTCTTTGATCAATGATTCACTGGCTACATAGAGTTCAATTCCCATTTCCAACCCATGACCAATATGAGCACGAAGCTTCCTTCGTAACTCCCGGAACTTCTTCATAGTGGATCCCTTACATGCCTCATTTCAGAGGGAACCTCAAAGTGGCTCTATTTCATTATATTCCATCCATATCCCAATTCTATTCATTTAATATCCCTTTGGTATTCTACTTCGATTGGATCCGATCATCCCTTTCAATCACAGAACACAAAGCCAATCTCAATAAGATGTAAAGAAATGAAAATCCATTTTCACCTCATTCCTTCACCTGTAGAAGCAGAAGTGATGTGGATTACTCAAGAATGGAAGTTAATTTACTTTATAAAAAGAAGATATCATTGAACTTCTATGAAATGGTTTCATGGGATTCAGCCAATTGTCTTGATCGTATAATATCATTGAGAAATAGGAATCTGAGTTATCAAAGGATTTCCTGCGATTATTTCAAGTATGGAATGAGCCAGGCCGATACTTGACATGTACCCCCTCTTCCAGGTCTATCACAAGGAAAATAAAAATTAAGATTTGCTTTATTCGATATCAAACGAGAACTATAAGCAAACAGAACACCTTTCAAGAGTACCTATACCATCACATGAATCGTAAATGCATGAATGTGATGTACCAAAAAATCAGCGGTTCCTAATGGAATAGGCAACAAAGCCACCTTGCCACCCACTGCCACTAAGTCACCCCCTCCCCCCCAAGTTAAATTGGTGCTTGTTGTTGCACCAGGAGCCGTTGCACCAGGTACTAAAGCATGAGTGTTTTGTATCCATTGAGCAAAAATGGATTGTAATTGTACAGCAGTATCTGAAAATATATCTTGAGGATGCCCTAAAGCGCTTATGGTATCATTATGAATATACAAACCAAAACTGCAAAAGCCTAGAAATATACATGCCCAGTTGAGATGGGATATGATTACATCATAATTCCTAAGGACACAATCTAATAGATTGCTATACCGAGTAGTTGGATCATAATCTCTTACCATAAAATTGGTTGCATGAGCAGCACCAACTATGAGAAATCCACCAATACATATATGGTGTGTGAACAATGACAGTTATGTACCATAGTCAGTAGCTAGATATGGATAAGGAGGCATGGAATACAGATGGTTTTGTATTCGCCTTGGCTGTGTTGAGGCGGCAATCCCTCAATCATGTGATTTTCAAGCAACCGTATCTGAGCATAGAGCTCATGCTCTATATCTATGAGCAATGCGCGATGGTGGTCAAGAATGCTTATTGGAATATGATTTAAGGGCGGCTCATTAACCCTATTGTTTTTCCCTAATCAAAATGTCACATGTCTTATATAATAGGCTGTTTCTAGCCACTTTGTGGAGCAATCGATCGTTTCCTGTTCCAATAGACCTATGACACCCATTCCCAAAACAGGCCATGGCGAAGACATAGTGTAAAGCTCAATCATATTTGTATGAATCTGAGAACTGAGATACATATCTTAGGGAATAGGGAAATGCTAGAATTCAAATAGAATTGATGGAAAATTAATGTGATAAGACAGAACTAAATTCCTGCCTTACATAAAGTTGCCAGAGTACAATTAACCTCTGGATTTGAAATCACTACTTATATACCCAGAATTGGCCGCTAGAGGGAATATTAGTAGACTGGAACCAATGAACTGCATTAGAATAGCCATATACTTCCTCAAGTAGTCCCCGAAAATGTCTTTCAGGGCGGAGGAAAATACACTTCATATACAAGGAATCACTGGTGGGGCTGCCTCTGGTGAGCCTTAGATGCTGAAGGATCAGCTGACACTAGATAGGAAAGGTTTTCAATTGAAGCTCTTCAACCTATTCCAAAGTCACTTTAAGATTTGATTTCCAATCCGATTGATGTTTCGACATCCTGAATCGAGGTGGACCTATTTGGTCCCCCTCCCCAGCATGGTGGAGGTTCTGTAGCACATCATGAGCACTAGGATAAAGGGAGGTTGAGAAACTCAAGCGAACCGCCTTACCTTATTCCAACATCGAGATAGAATAGAGAAGGTTGTTAAGGTGGCCTCGTTATCCATGCCTCCGATCGGATGAATGGAGGACCGATAGAACTAGTTTTCACGAGCATTGGCGGGTTCTGGAGTACCTGTCAAGGGCGCTAGCACATACCTCGAGGTGATCATCACCACTTGCACCTCACATCTCGGCACAGTGGAACATATAACCCGCTTGATGTTCCATTCAACTACATTTGTTCCTTTAATCCATAGCTTAAAAGAGCGTAAAAGCGAGGGACAACCTGCCTATAGAGCCAGCGGGGAGGATGGCACTATTGGCAAAGATCAACTAGCAAAAGCACCACAGGCGCGAAGCATGGTAGGCCTGCGCCAGGGGAGCATACCATAGGGAGGAAAGGGAACTCGGACGGTGGAAGAGCCAGGGAAGGTCGGGTCATTTGAAAGAAATAGAAGGCTTTTCCCTATTAGAGAAGGCCCTTCTGGTAGGCAGTAGTGTAGGGTGCCTGCGAATGTAGAGCTGAGCCGTCTCCTTCTACTAGCGTGACTACTTATCAGCCTGTAGCTTGTTTGCAAATACTTGAAGAAGGATCAAGAAATTCACTATCGGAAGTTATAGTTCGTTGTAACCTGTAGTAGAGGAACTCACTGCAGTAGTGGGCATGGTAGAGGTAAATCTTTGTTGGTTTAAGCAGGGGCATGAATAGATCATCCTTGCACCGGTTCGAACAGAGAGGTAGGTATATAAAGGGAATCAATACGCTAGACTGAAAAAAAATCCTTATAATTCTTATTGTTAAGCGTACTTTAGGGCCTGGCTCTACAATGCCTTATTTGATAGGTGGGGCATCTTGGATAGGGTTTAGTCTTCTTTTTTCTTTTCTGAGAGATCATGTTCTTGCTAATGCCCTACCATAAGAGCATTGAGGTTGTCACAGGTCAACAACAAGGGGTTCGATTTTCGACTCCATACCCTTCTTTTGGCTGATGTTTCTTTAGCCATGAAAAAGCATTTCTAGTTTATATGGTCCAATCATTGATCGTGAAAATTTCTAGAATAAATTAGGTAGGTCGCTAGTATAGTTCCCTAGCCACAATTCTGCTATTTGTTAAAATATATAGGATGAATCTTTTCGATGTTTAGAAATAGAAAGAGTAAATAAAATTTTTAATACTTTGCTGAGCCAGGATCTAACTCTCCATGAGATTCATAGTTGTATTACTTATAGCTTTCTTGTTCTTAGACAAAGAAAATTCGGAATTGTCTTTCATTCCAAGGCCGTCTAGTTATTCATTCGAAACTAGTAGTACTGGGATTCAAAATCCTATGAATCAATCTACTATGAGGAATTATCTTAAAAAAGAAAAATACAGTGCAACAAAATTCTCGCTTTAATAAAGTTAGTCTGAACTCAAGTTCTAGTAATATAGCTTCGACTTCGTCTAGTGGTTCATTCGAAACTAGTAGTACTGGGATTCAAAATCCTACGAATCAATCTACTATGACTGTTCACAATTTTAGTCTTCGGTTATCCAGTACTCAGGTTGATGGGAGTGGTTCGAGTATTTCGAATAATCATGGTATTTTTGAAGGCTTGGACCCTACTACTTCTAGAACTTCTACTACTTTTGAAAATATAGCAGACTACCTAAGGGGTAGAATCCTTTGAGTCTGTTCAAAAAGTCTTCAAAAATCATTGTTCAGATGAAAACAAATTACTCGCAATCAGCAAAATTTTTTATAGTGATAAAGATAGCACGAGTTTTCTAAGAGAAATTTTAGAACATTTAAAAGAAAAATAGGGTGAGCACTATGACTTTGCCATAAACAATTTAACGTGATTGTAGGGGGGACACCTCCGACGATCACTAGTCCACTTGAATAATTTGAAATAATCCCATTGATTCCTATGAAAATGAGAAACTTTTTCTATTTCTCATTCACAAATCCATCTTGGTTTATGCTATTAACTCTCAATTTGGTCCTACTTTTGGTTTATTTTGTTACTAAAAAGGGAGGAAGAAACTCAGTACCAAATGCTTGGTAATCCTTGGTAGAGCTTATTTAGGACTTCGTGTTGAACCCAATAAACAGACAAATAGGTGGTCTTTCCAAAAATGTTAAACAAAAGTTTTCCCCTCGCATATCGGCCACTGCATGTCTTTCATTCTGAATTGCCTCCTTTGACTCGTGCATGCTTGTGTTTAGATAGGTTAGATACTTCTTATATTAGGAGAATTATTGTAAAGGAGTAGTAAGGGAGTGTAACGCCGATCTAGCTAACATTGAACTTGGTAAAATGAAATGGTTGAATAATTGAAAAATGAGATTTTTCAAGAATACACATTGAATGTTGATCGATCCGGGTACTTGGGATACTATAGATGAAGACATAAGTTGTCGGATCCTCAAAAAGAAGCTTTTCTGGGGACGCGCTATTCAACTCGAGTTTCCTTATTGTCCCTTCTAAGACATCCCTTCGAACTTCCCAATTTCCAAAGGAAGAAAGAAAGGTCGAAAGCTCTCTTTCGAGAGCCTCTTTTGTTGGGCTCGGTGGCCCCATTGCAAGGCTAGATCCAGATCCCCCATAGCCTGTTCAACATGAGGAATGGGTCTTGTTCCAATGCGGGAAAAAATCTTTTTAAAAGGCATCTCGGCGAAAGAGGACCAAATATACAACATGGATTTTGGTAATGTAATTGAACTCTCATGTTGATCCGAATGAATCATCCTTTCTACGGAGGTAAAACTTTGCCTGCTAGGCAAGAGGGTAGCAAGTTCCAAATTCTGTATCGATAGGACATGTATTCTTCTGCGAAACCTTTTTTATTTTGAACAACAAAATCCATAACATAAGGGGCGGTAGTAGTCTTATTAGACTGTACATCTTTCTTGGTATATCCAGATAATAGATAGGAGCATAAACTGAAATTTTTTTCACCAGAAATTGTGAAGTTGAACTAACAAACTTCTTCACGTTCTTCTCTTACGATTTCTTCAAGACTAATGGATCATTTTGTTGTTTGAATCTATTTTTATGAAAACTATCATTATTTGAATCAAACTCACAAGTAACATCATCTATGATTTAGGGAATATCTTCAGTTTAAGTAACATCTTGATTTTGAGGAAGGTCTTCAGTTTAAGGAAGATTTTGATTTTGAGGAAGTAACCAGGTAAAATCAATGGTAAAAGATGGCCGAGAATCCATATGTATCAGAATTTAAGATGAAGAATAGTGATTTGAAGAAAACAATATTAAAAAAAAAATTGGTGCACTGAATACCAAAAATGGAAGATGAAGAACTTCTCCTACTTTTATTAGGATTCGAACTTAATGAAGAAAACAAGAGGAATATAGTTATAAATTAAAATAAATTTATCTACAATGGATCCTATAATTTATGTATAATTTTGGGAGAGTTAAAAAGGAAATGAGAATGTGTAGAGTCTTTGTATTAGAAAATTGAAAATAGAAACACGAAATAGAAAATTTAAAAAAAAATTCAAACAATAGAAAGTTTTAAAGAATATGATAAAATAGTCATATATTTGGATAATTTTTTGTAAAACTATAATTAAAAGTTACCTGATTTGAATCTAAAAAATTAAACTGAACGAAAAAATCTTAAAAAGTAAAAACTTTCACATAGATCTAGACAAATAAAGTTGTATAAGTAAAAAATTTAGTTTTGATTCCTGATATAGTAACAATAACATCCTTTTTATAAAACAAAAGAACTATTTCAATCAAAGATGGGATTAGTTTATTATTTTAGAACTTTCATCTTCATTCGTCCAGCCATTTTCACTGTTTAAATCTTTTACATATATGATCAATTGTATTCTTAATGTTCATTTTCAAGCTCATATTCTTTCTATTAATTTTCTTGAAAATATAATATTGACATGTGTTTATCAGATAAATTATGTGCTTCCAGTAACAATTACATCTGTTAAATGATGTTTTTAAAGATAAGTGAATTGGGCTCAATTAAATTTTATTTTTTTAACTTGCCAGTGAAGATGAGAATTCTTTTTTAAAAAAAAAATCATGAAAGGCTATCTAAGCCCTACCTTAGCTGTCGTCAAAATCTAAGCTTGTTTGTATGATTCATGGCCGCTCCAGCCATTGGCAAACTTTCTTATAGGGTTGGTCAATCTTCTAGCACTATAGTTTCATATGCTAGCCTCTTGAAGCCAACTATTTCTCAGCCTAAATCCCATTATACTGAAGATCAAAGGGTCATCAATGAAAATCTATAATACGTTGCAATTGACAATTTTACTACAAGTGGATGGAGATCAATGATTCGAGAAGATTGATACCTAAGTATTACAAATTAAAAAGGTAGTGCAATATTGATCTTCTCAGTAACAGCTATGTCTTAACCAGAGTAACGTTATTGAAATATTGTATTCATCTGCTATCAAAGCCTGCATTTTATATTACTTTTTAGAAAAAATCTTTTCCAATGCGTACTCTCAAATGGGACGCAATATTTAATCTAGACGAGAAATCTTCAATTGTCATTGCATGGCTATCCTTTACTGTCCTTCCCCGTCAATTTTATTTGAAGAAGAGGCAATATTTTCTATAGTAGCTGCAATGAAAAAACTTCTATAGGTAAATTTGGCCACAAAAAATAAAAAAAGACCAAGTCATGCAAGAGTCAAGGTGGAAGTGGATCTATTGAGTGAATTTCCTAAGCAAATTAAGCTTTGCATTAAAAATGGAGGTGAGAATGTTACGGAAAATGGATAAGAATCAAGTATGATTATGTTCCCAAATATTGTATGACTTATATGATTTAGGGACATGATGAGGATTAATGTTATATTAAACATCCTCAGTTATATAACGACATAAAAGAGAAGGATGTCGGGAAAGGTGATATCAAGAACAAAGGTGAGAAAAAGGAAGATAAGAAAAAAAAGGAAGCTAATACTATTGAAGAAGGTTTTGTTGAACAAATGAAAAAATATGGGGGATTAAAAAGACAACCTCAAAACAAAAGCGAGGTTGTACAAACATAAAACAAATTTGATGCACTTGGTGTGGCAAATGACAGTGAAACAAAGAAAAGAACAATGAAGTTGAAAAAAAAAGTCAACACCAAGGAATGGATTTAGGAGGTCTTTAACAATGAAGAGTAAGGTAAGGAACCAAAGGATTGAGCAAAGCTTCCAATAATAACAGTTCACGTAAGCAGGACAAAAATATGGAGGACAAAGATGATCCTCAAAAAGCAAATATTAACACCATAATAAATAAGAACAGGAGTGAAGGAAGTAAAACAAATGATTAGGGATTAGAAAAAGATTTAGACCCAATTACTGATAGCATGGTTGGAAAGGATCATATGCAGGATAACATCGATAATCAAGATTAAAATCTAGAGAAAACCATCGGAGATGATGATGGCTTGCCGGAGGAGAATGTTATAGATGATGGAGATAATTTGGATCACAACATCCAACACGTCAATAAAGTAGGGAATCTCTCACCTAGACATACTAACAGTCTTAAAGCCAGAAAAGGGAAGCCCAAGCTATCTTTACAAGTGAAAATAAGGAGTAGCAAGGGGAGAATTTTAAGTTGTGATCAATGATTGTCAAAGTTATTTTTGAAATATAAGGTCTATTAACACCCCAAATGCTTTTGGGAGACTGATGGATTTAAACATAAGATATACTACTTTTTTATAGTTCTTATAGAATTATTTTAGGATTTGGTAAAGCTAGATCAATACAAAAGGATATTAGGTTTTGATAATACTTTGGTAAATTGCTTGTGGAATATTTAGATTTTTGGATAAATGATTGGGAAGGTAGCGTGATGATAAATTCTTTCCAACAAGTCACCATAAGATTCATCAAATGCAATAAGCTTTTCGTCATTACATCAGTGTATGCAAGATGTAATGCACTGGATAGACTTGAATTATAGGAGGAACTTGAAAGAATATATACCTTTAACTATCCTTGGATGATGGAGGGTGATTTTAATATGATACTGCATGAGGAGAAAAAGTTAGGAAGTCTGGATTTCACCCAACAAGGAGCTATTAATTTTGTTCAGTATATTAACAATTATGCCCTATCTGAAATTAATTTCATATGTAGTAAATACACATGATGAAATAGAAGGATTAATGAAGTGTGTATTTTCAAAAGATTAGATAAGATGCTGGTGAACTCTAATTTTTGGGAGATCTTTTCTAGCAGAGAAGTGCAACATTTGTTTCGACAAAATCAAATCATGCTCTTTCCTATGCTATTTTAAGATGGGAAAATCATTATTAAGCCTTTTAGGTTTTTTATTTTTTGGTGCAAACATAAGGATTTTAAAGCTCCAGTTCCATAAAATTGGTTTGTGAATTTTAAAATTAACTTGTTTCTGAAATTACATGCCAAATCAAAGAAGGTTAAATGAACTTTCATGGATTGAAGCAAGCAAAATTTGGGAATATCTTTATTAAAAAGTATACTCTTGAAGATGTCATTAAAGTAAAAAAAAAAACTCAATTTGATCTGGATCCTTCACATGATAACAAGCTAAATTGAATAAAATAGAAGCTGAACTGAAGTGGTACTTAAAACTGGAAGAAGACTTTCGGAGACAAAAGTTAGGGATAAGGTGGTTTGTACATGGAGATAACAATTCAAAGTTATTTCATTCTTATGTTCAAGGGAGAAGAAAAAAAGTTATATTTAAATAAATTTCTAATGAACAGGGAGTTATTCTAAATAATTCTACAGATGTATTATGTGAAAAAAAAATAGAGTTTTTCATAAATCAATTTGGGGAAGAGATTATTCTCATAATTTGTCCTTGTTAGATCATATCCCTAACCTAATTTCAGACAGTGATAATGAAAGCATAGCTAAGCTTCCAGAAAAGGAGGAAGTGAAGAAAATTGTATTTGAACTCAGTGGGTATAGTGCAACAGGCCTTGATGGGTATATATGGTCATTCTTTCAATGGTGTTAGTATATTATGGTTGAGGATCTTGTCCTGGTAGTATTGTTTTCTTCTGTGGACAAGAACTTCCCAGGTATGTCACCATATCAATCTGGTGTTGATTCCAAAACAGAGATTCTTGTATCATTCTCTGATCTGAGGCAAATTAGCCAGAGTTGTTTTATCAACAAGATTATATCTAGGATGTTGCATGATAGATTGGTGATGGTTTCACAAAAAAATATTTCTTAGAACCATTCAAAATTTGTAAAGGGAAGGAATATTATTAAAAATACCTTGCTGGCTCAGCAAATAATTAGAGATATCAACAGAAGGAACAAACTGGTCAATTTTGTTGTTAAGCTGGACATGACTAAGGCCTATGATAGAGTCTTATGGGTATATTTGGCAAAGGTCACTAGGAGGTTTGGTTTTTCTAAAATCATTATCGATATGGTACGGAGGTTGATCTCTAACAGAGGGTACTTTGTTTTAATTAATGGTAAATTCTATGGGCTTATCCAATCTCCTAAAGATCTTAAACAGGAGACCCCCTCTCCCAACTCTGTTTATAATAGCTGCTGAATTTCTGTCTAGAGACTTAACAGCCTTCTAGGGATAAAGAATTCAAAAGATATGAAATGCCTACATGAAGTCCTGAAATTAGTCACCTCTTTTATGTAGATGAAACAATATTATTTTATTCTAATGACGGGACTTCCATCATTAAAATAATGAATATGTTGAGGAGTTATGAGGAAGTCTCTAGTTAGTTGATAAATAAATCAAGGAGTTTTTTTCTATTTTCATGAGAAAACTTCTTTGATATTTTTATCAGGCCGAAAAAATTGATGGAAATCATACAAGACAATTTTTCATTCCATTACCTTGAATATCCAATCTTCTATGGAAGAAGAAGGGAGCATATTTTGAGGATATTGTAAGAATAAGTATCAAGAATGATATTTTCTTGGTAAAACAAGTGCTTATCCTTTAGTGGGAAAATTATTCTTATAAAGCATGTTTTACAATCTATCTCAGTCCACATGTTATCAGCAATGAGTCCTCCAAAAGTGTCATCAGGACTATTCATCAAATATTTCTAAAATATTTTTTAGGTAACTCATGGGCCAAAAAAACAAAAGAAGAAGACACTGGTCTGCATGGACTAATACATGCTGACTCATAGGGGAAGATGAATTGGGTTTTAAGTACCTTGTTTGACATCAATAAGTCCTAAATTGCTAAACTCTGGTGAAATTTCAGAACCTCTATAGATTTTCTATAGCACAATTTCATGGGTAATAAGTACTATAAGAAGATGCATCCTAACTTTATACTTAGCACAGGGGCTTTTCAAGTGTGAAAAAATATGATCCAAATTAGAGAGGAAGTAGAGCGTTATATCTGGTGATAATTAAAGGCTGGTAACTCTAGCTTCTAGTTTGATAATCGGGCTAGATATGAAGCACTATATTACTTTGAAGGGGATTCAATAAAAGAGGAGGAAGATGAAGTCAAGGAATTTGTTATAGATTTCTCTTGAAATGAAAGATTACTAAAGGATAATCTCTCAATAGAAATGACTGACTACATAATTAATGACATCAAGCTTGGAGATACTTGAATTAAATGGTGGATAGGAAATCCCACTGGGATCTTCGTAGTCAAGTTTGTCCATGAGTTACTGAGACATAAAAAGGGCCTGTGGAATGGACTAGGAAGATATGGTTAAAAGGTTTACCTTATAATTTCTTTATTCCTGTGGAGAGTTTATAAAAGGAGAATCCCAACAAATGATATTTTAAGGAGTATGAGAATTCCTATAGTGTCTAAATATGGATGCAATGACATTGGAGTAGAAGAAAATCTGAACCATTTAATTCTAGCTATCCCCATAGCCCCAAAGCCATGAAGACTATTCATTTCATATGCAGGTTTCAAGGTGGAAACTCAACACTATGGAGTTGGTGAAAACACACTGAATTATTAAGGGATAAAGGAATACTAATGCAGTTCCAGTTATTATCATTTGGGAGCTTTGGAAAAGAAGAAATGTTATGAGGCATGGTAAAGAAGTATCTTATTGGCCATTGTAGAACAACTGCCTAAGGTCCATTTGACATTTGATAAGGACTTATTTTTCGATATGTTTCTAGGAGGTCGAAATGTTTTGATATGCTTCAGAGTTACAAAGAAGATATTCAGATAAGCATTGTAAGGTGGAAGGTACCTCAGCCAGATTGGATAAAATGCAATACAGTGGTGCTAGCAACGGGAATCCAGGCAAGAGTTATTATGGATTTTGTGTCAGGGACAGTCTTGGAGATCTTCTATATGAAAAAGCAAATTACATAGAAAAGGTCACTAACATAATTGTAGAAGCTAAATTCATAAATGAGGCATTACTATATTGTATTTCACAAAGATGTGAATATATTGTGGTAGAGACTGATTCATTATGTCTAAGGAATATTCTAATTAAATTGTGGAAAATTCCCAGGGAAATAGTAGAATTAGTTGAGGGGATATTATTAGTGATGGAATCAAGTAACATTCACATTGTGCACATATTTGGGGAAGCTAATCAATTAGCGAATTACAAAGCAAGCACAACAATAGGCACGGAAGAAAAATAAGTATTCACGGCCTTTCAACAACTACCCAATATGGCAAGAAGAATACTGAATCAATTTTTATTGGTTACGATAGAAGGTGTCGACAAGAACTCCAAAAATTATATATTGATTTTGTAATTTTTTTCATCTATATTGTATGATTAAAGTCTTAAAAAGTATGGGTATGTTGTATTTTTCCTTCTCTGTTCTCTCTATTAGACATCTTTGATTTGATTTTTTGTGAGTTTCTTATTGTTGTGAGTCTATATTTTTTTTGTGTTTAATTAGCCATTTGTGACTTTATTGTAAGTTTGCTAACTACTAAGCTAAGTTCAAACTTACAATCAATTGCTTAGAAAGAATTGATTTTAAATATCAAAAGGTGTCCCTTATTTGTTGTTTCTTATTATATTTTAAAGATTAATTTTTAGTTATTTTATTATCCATTACACACATATAATTTTATAAAATTTTAATCATTCTAAATCTATAAAAAGCAACATGAAATGCACGTGAACACATTATTGCGTACATCCAACCATAACTCAGAGGGTCTTTTTAAAGCGAATGCTTAAGGATGAAGTGATTGATTTCCATTTCAATTGCCTTATTCTAAAACAAACACCTATGGTTTATTATTGATAATTTTTTATAATCTTAGATCGAACAAGAAGCGGCAATAAAAAGTGCAAACATTCCAAGATTAACGGCAGGATAGTTGTTGTTAATCGAGGGGTAAAATGGACAATGGCATTAGTTCCGAAAACTACAAGACAGTGATAGAATTTTATTTTATTACTTGTAAAGATAAATAAGTTAGTTGTCATCAAAAAAAGGCAGAGTAGATACAATACAAGTTTACAATAGAAATAAAAACGATGACACTGCCACATCAAAGATAGACAAACTTTTCTCTATATATCCTACAACTTTGACCCTTCGTTTTGTTATCCTACAGTTTTCCCTCTATGCACATGGCTGCTCCTATCAAGAATACCAATAGACTCTCTCTTGCAATGGAAAGAACTGGCCAATGGTACTTTTTTTATCCCCTAAAAACGTATTCTAATATCTGAGTTGTGTGCTAACATTATAATCCATGCTACAGGGTATTTTCCCAAGAAATTCCAACTGATGTTATTGTTGAAGTAGGTGAAGCAAACTTTAATCTTCATAAGGTATGTACAAATTCAGGATGTATATGTATTTTTGATTGGAAATCGACAATTGTATGCTGATGGTGTGTTTTTGTAAATGTCAGTTCATGCTAGTAGCGAAGAGCAACTACATAAGGAAACTTATACTAGATACTAAAGAAAGTGATGTAAATCGTATAAACTTGTCTGATATTCCTGGAGGTCCAGAGATGTTTGAAAAGGCAGCTAAGTTCTGCTACGGAGTTAACTTTGAAATCACAGTTCATAACGTGGCTGCTCTTCGTTGTGCTGCTGAGTATCTTCAAATGACTGATAAATACTGCGACAACAATCTCGCAAGCCGCACCGAAGATTTTCTTGCCCAAGTTGCCTTGACAAGCCTCTCTGGTGCACTTGTCGTGTTAAAATCTTGTGAAAATCTCCTTCCCCTTGCACATGAGCTCAATATAGTTCAACGATGTGTTGACATCGCCAGTGCTAAGGTACCCATACATAATTTCATTTTTATGTCACTCTACTCTTTATTTAACAAAAAACTTGCAGGCGTGTGTGGAGGCGAATTTTCCGAGTAGATCACCCCCAAATTGGTGGACGGAAGAGTTCACCATCTTAGATGTAGCATTTTTTGAGAGAATTATTATTGCAATGAAAGCTCGTGGAGCAAAAGCGTTAACAATAGCAAGTGCTATAATCACATATACAGAGAGATCTCTTCGTGATCTTGTGCGTGACCACACGGGAAATGGCACAAGATTAATGGAACCAGAGGACTCGGATGTGAGAATGCATCAACGGGAACTTGTGGAGTCCATTGTGACTCTCTTACCTGCTGAGAAAGCAGCTTTCCCAATCAATTTCTTGTGTTGTCTCCTGCGTACAGCTATTTTCTTAAGAACGACCAATAGTTGCAAAAATGAATTGGAGAAAAGGATATCAGCAATATTAGAACATGTGACAGTGGATGACCTGTTAGTGTTGTCTTTTACTTATGATGGAGAAAGACTATTTGATCTTGAGAGTGTCAGGAGAATCATTTATGGGTTTATGGAAAAAGAGAAGAGCGTAGCAGTGTTTAAAGCTGGTGATTTTGGAGACGTTTGTACCACCGCGATGCAGAGAGTTGCAAAGACTGTCGATGCGTATCTTGGTGAAATTGCAACTTATGGGGATCTCAGTATATCAAAATTCAATGGAATTGCTATTTTGGTTCCTAAGGGAGCCAGAAAGGCTGATGATGATCTTTACAGGGCCGTCGATATCTACTTGAAGGTGAGTATGAACATGACACTTGCTAGCATGATCTTGCTTAGAATTGATTAACATAAAGATTCTGTGCTAAAAATTGCAGGCACATCCACATTTGGATGAAATTGAAAGAGAGAAAGTGTGCAGTGTGATGGATCCTCTGAAACTGTCATATGAAGCCAGAGTCCATGCTTCTCAAAACAAACGCTTGCCAGTGCAAATAGTCCTTCATGCTCTCTACTTCGATCAACTCAAGCTAAGGAGCGGGGCAGCAGACGATACGAATAACAACATACCGGAAGCCATGGCAACAAGGAACCAATTACAAGCGGACGTTTCCCTTGTGAAAGAGAACGAAGTTTTAAGAACAGAGTTGCTGAAGATGAAGATGTACATAGCAGACATACAGAAAGCTAATCAAGGAGCTTCAGCTAGTAATAAAGGGTCTTTGAGGAAAACAACTTTCTTCTCTTCTGTCTCCAAAACTTTAGGCAAATTGAATCCGTTTAAACATGGATCAAAGGACACTTCCAATATTGTTGATGATGCAGCTCTAGATCTTAATAAGCCTAGGAGGAGAAGATTTTCCATTTCTTAAGTTATATTGGTTTAATTTTAGTTTATGTTGTGTGAGAAAAGTAGCTATGATTGATTCTGTTGTGATTGCATGTTCTTGTGTTAATATATTCATGTAAACATTTCAGCTTTTTTGTTGCCTTCCTTTTTTCTTGATACATTAAGTTTGTGCATCTTTCCTTGAACTACTTTTGTTGCCGACAAAGAATACCATCATGTTCTAAATACAGGAGCGACAATACTTTTAATGCTGGAATATGACTTAAATCAACCCAATTGCAAAAGTATTTTTTGGTATAAATGGTGAAATGAAAATATTGAAATTCTAGCTCTAAAAAACAAGTTGCATGAACCCAGAGGCAGATTCAGCTCTGGGTGCTATGTATAAAATATTTTGCCAAAGTGGTGACAGAGGAAACGTATAACTATTATTTATTAGCATGATTTTGTAGTAGATATACTCCTGTCTAGTTAAGATTTTAATTATAGGAGGTGAAATAGTCCAACCTTGATAACCACAACTTCAAAAATTCTAAGTTTCAAACAATGAATCCAGCATGGGAAAATTGTTTCAAAAGACAAAAAATATCAACCCAATTCAGGAAAAATCCGAGCTTTGACCTCTGGCACCATGAGCTCCATGTTTCTCCGGGTGCCTCAAAATCTGATTAAATAATACAAACAACAACAACAACATACCTAGTAATATCCCACAAGTGGGGTTTGGGGAGGGGAGATTGTACGCACACCTTACCTCTACTTCATAGAAGTAGAGAGGCTGTTTCCTAAAACCCTCAACTCAAAACCCATAAGTAGAAAGACTAAATATGATAAAATGCATTGAAATGAAATGTAAGGTAAGAAAACAACAAGTGCGACTAACAATTCATAGCACATGACAGTAAGTAACTAGGGACAAATAACACTTACACACAAGATAATGACGAGAAAAAGGAATAGTAATAATAAAAATAATACCAAAGCTAATAATAATAAGATGAAGGCAACGAAGGGGGAGAAAAGGAGAAGAAGAGGAGAAGAAGGAGAACTTAGCATGCTACTTTAATTCGCGACCTCCACTTATTTCTATCTAAGGTCATGTCCTCAGTGAGGTCGAGTGCCGCCATGTCCTGTCTGATCACCTCTCCCCAGTGCTTCTTCGGTCTACCTCTACCCTTCCGAGTAGCTCCCACAGCCAACCTCTCGCACCTCCGAACAGGAGCATCAATACTCCTTCTCTGCACATGTCCGAACCAACGCAATGTCGCTTCCCTCATCTTTTCCTCCATCGGGGCCACCTCCAGTTTCTCCCGAATAGCTTCATTCCTAACCTTGTCACTTCTGCTGTGACCGCACATCCATCTCTGCGACATGCATCTTCTGAACATGAATCTTTTTAATCGGCCAGCACTCCGCCCCATACAGCAGTGCTGGTCTAACCACTACTCTGTAGAACTGACCCTTAAGTTTGGGTGGTATCTTTTTGTCACACAATACTCCAAATGCCAGCCTCCATTTAGTCCATGCTACCCCAATACGTTGTGTGACATCATCATTAATATCGCCACTACTCTGGATGATGGACCCCAGATACTTAAACTTATCCCTCCTGGGGATAGGTTGAGTGGCAAGCCT
>JAOTQJ010000099.1:13225063-13237933 GCA_025642045.1 Solanum sejunctum | reverse complement strand
TCATTATACAACGACATATTTATGAGAATACCAGAAGGATTCAAAATGCCTAAAATATATATAGATTTTCAAAAAAAATATTCAATAAGGCTTCAAAAAATCTTATATGGATTATATTAACGCAATCAGGTCATATGTGGTATAATCGCTTTAGCGAATACCTATTGAAAGAAGGGTATAAAAATGACCCAATTTGTCCTTGTATATTTATTAAAAGGTTTGGATCAGAATTTACTATAATAGTTGTATATATTGATGACTTGAATATAATTGGAACTCATAAAGAGCTTTCAAAGGCAATAAAATGTCTAAAAAAAGAATTTGAAATGAAAGACCTTGGAACAATAAAATTTTGCCTTGGTCTACAAATTGAGCATTTAACAAATAGTGTATTTATTCATCAATCAACATATACTGAAAATCTTTTAAAAAAATTTTATATGGATAAAGCACATCCATTAAGTCCCCCAATAACTATGAGATCACTAGATATTACTAAAGATTTGTTCCGACCTTATGAAAATAAAAAAGAGCTCGTTGGTGTTGAAGTACCATATCTTAGTGCAATTGCTGCATTAATGTACCTTGCTAATAATTATCGGCTAGATATATTCTTTTCTGTAAATTTATTAACAAGATTTAATTTCTCTCCAACATAGAGATGACACTGAAATGGTATTAAACATATATTTAGATATCTTCAAGGAACTATTTATATGAGATTATTTTATTCGAAAAATAATACTATATCTTCTCTTTATATTTCTTCTTATCTTTACTATATTCTTCATTGTTTCACGATAAGTTGAATGAAACTATAAAAGTGCAAAAGTTTTAAATATTTGAGGGACTATTAGTGTTCAACGTGATGTTTTAAGGGCCATTTTGATCTAATGTACACTTGAGGGACTAATTTGGCCCTTTTTTCTCTAGTAAAGAAGGTAACGGCTAACAAATAGTGTTCTCAGAATTACCCCTCCAAAATCTTGCTAAAACCTTTCAAGAACTCAAATTTCTCAAGATCTCGAAAATGGAATCTGAAGGAGATGATCCAAAATGGAGAAAGATTTAAATTTCTCAAGAACCCAGTATGTAAGATTTGGTTCCTACTCTTCCGCCAGAACTTATCGCTGAAATCTTCTACAAGCTTCGTGTGAAATCTCTATTGCAATTCAGGTGTGTTTTAAAATACTGGCTTGCTGAAATCTCTAGCTCTCAGTTTATCAAGAACCATCTCAGTATAGCCTTAAATAATAGGGAATACACACACCATATGCTTAGGTATGTCCCTGATTATGAGTTACCTTTTCGATCTTGTACTCTTAGGTCTTTGTTTTATCAGAATGTTACTTAGGTATTTGATTTGGATTATCCCATCACATGCAATTATAAGTATGAGAAATTTCCTAGATCTGACTGGATTTTAGGTTCCGCCAATGTGTTGATTTGTTTTGCTGCTGGAAAGAATGACTTGTTTATAGGGAACCCATCAGTTAGAAAGTACAGGAAATTGCCTTATCTAAGACCTGGATTAATGAAGTCAATTCACTTTCAAGATATAGTTTTGGATATGATGAGTTTCATGACGAGTATAAAGTTGCGGGTCTTTTTGCTAGTTATAACATTTTCTGATCAAGATGAGGTAAATGTATATTGTCTAAAAGGTGATTCTTGGAGAAGTGTTGATCATCGTCCAAGTGAGACATTACATTGTTCAGGTAAGTGTTTGAATGGGAAATTTCATTGGGTTGACGATGCTTGTGATGACGGGGACATCTATTCTTCTAATTTGGCTGACGAGAAATGGAGAAAGACAGTGAAGCAGCCCTTCTATTGAGAAGGAGGTTTCATCTTGTCCTTGACAGTGTTGGCAAGTGATCTTTCTATCTTCTGTGATTATTATGGAACTCATCTAGATGTTTGGATTATGAAGGAGTATGAGGTTAAAGAATCTTGGACAATGATGTTTACCATCAAATGTCCTGGTGATGAAGTGTAAGATTTATCCTCTGCGTCATCTGCTCTTTTTTATGTCAAAAAAAGGTGAAATTTTGGTTTTGTGTGGATCTATTAGCATGATATACAATCCAAAGGATGAATCAATAAGATATTCAGAGGTTATTAACTTTGATTTTTATCATGAGGGGGAAATATATGTTGAAATCCTGGTTTCTCCTTTTTAAATGGAAGAGTGTGAAGATGCAACAAAAAACAAAAGGCTGCAAAACCTCAGATGAAGATAATCGAGCAACAAAATCCTGTAAGAGTGCTGTTCTTTCCTTCAAGTGCTATTAATTTCTATTTGCTATTTCAATAGAACAATGTCATGCATATGTGAAGGACATCTTTAAATCATATAGCTAGGAGATTTTGTTAAGTCATTTTCATACACAAGGATCAATAGTTTCATCTTTAACTTCAAACAGTATGACACCAAACAAATGTTCTCTTGTTTGAGGGAATGGTGTGCCTTTAGACGGAGTGAAAATAAAGAGAACTAGGAACATGGAACTTGTAGCAGGTGAATGTTAAATAAGTACGAGGTCCTTCCCAAGCATTTTTTTTTTTTATCTAGGGGATTCTTTAAGTAATATTCTTGGAATCTTGGGGTGAAAACATTATAGGGCAAAAAGAGGGAACTTGGTTGTTCTGGAACTGGGATTACAGTCGAGCCTGGTATCTAGTTTTGACTTTTTCCCTCGATTCTAATAGCTAACGGATGAAGGTATCCAGAAATACATAGCAAAAAGGAATAGAAAAATTTGAGGTTTGTGTAGAAATCCATCTTTAGAAACTTTCTGCTCGTCGACGTGGAGCTTTTCTGTAAACTGACGCAATCAGTTGCTTAAGGCTCAAGAAAACGAATTTAAGCTTTTTAGCATAACATAGTGCTGGAAATCATATTTACAAGTTACCCATATGTAGTAAATTAAAATGTATCACAAGCTCTTTTATCCATTTGGATAATTCTGAAACGGATGCTAGTGACGTGGAACATACAAGGTAGTTCTTCACCTCATTTATCTTTGAAAATGGAAAATTTCTGGGGTTTAGTTTCTGTTGGTTGCATTTTAATATTATTATATTTTATTAAAGTGCATATCCTATTTTATTTGTTATGTAAGACATTTTATCTTATGTGTCAAGTAATTCTTAGATCCAATTGGTGGTGAAAGTGCCATTGGCACTTAGTGGCCGTTTGAGGCCATTTGTTGTAACTCTCAATTTGGAGTAACTCCATGTGATTACTCCTTCAGTTATAGGAGCACTTGGATATTGGAAGGGCATTAGTTGCCCTCACTTTTGTTTCACTCTTTATTCCTCCATTATACTTTGTAACATATGTTATCTTTATTTTACTTTCTATCCATTGCATGGAAGCCTTGCACAACTATAAATAATGATGGTCTTCATTTGTTTTGGGAATATAACATAAGAGAAGAATACATAGAGTGCATGAAAGTTAGTCAAAAAAGAGAGTTCTTATTAGTTGAAGGGAGGTGTTCTTCTTGTAGAGCTTGAGAATCAACTCCTATCCAGAGTTTGTTGAGTTACATTTTTGTGAAAGGCTATTGTATCTTGGAGGGTACAAATCAAGGAGAATATTGCTGGACCGTTGAAAACATTTGCCACAGTGAGTTTGAATCTCCTTAAAGTGAACGAGATATCCACGCCTCAGCCTGAATGAATTTTTTATTTATTTTTTGTCATTTTATTTATTCAACTGTAATCCATTGTATTCGTGGTATATTACACCAACAATTTTAAAGAGATTCATGTTTTTGTTACAGGTTGAAAAAGTGTGGATATCAAGATAGGAGATTTCAACATCATTCCGCTTCAACATCGCTCTCTTTAAGAGATGGAAGAGAAGAGATGTAATGGTAAGGTATATTTCTACTTGCTCAATTCATGCGGAGAAAAGGTAAAGAAGAAAAAATATTTTACCTAATTATTTTTATGAATAAATTAAAGTGATATTTCTTTTCGTGAACACAAAGTGATATTTAAATTCTAAAAATAGCGGGGTTCATGAAATGAGAAAAAATTATTGTGAAATTGTGTTTTTTGCATCTTTGAGAAATACTCTAAATTATAGAGCATATATATTTATTTTGAAAAAATCACATGTTATTTTTTGCATATGATTTGGTGAGTTTTTGGCTTCAACATGTTATCAAAGAAATGATAAGGAAGAAAAATGTTGAGTAGCCATATTGATATGAAATATTTGGGTGAAATAAATTTCATTCTTGGAATGAAAAATACCATAAAACATGTGATCAAGTGTTTCTTATCAAGTCACATTATGTTGAGAAATTGTGAAAGACAACTTTGTTGGTTGTATGAGCCTTGCAACTTCTTTGATTCAATTGTATGAAAATGATGTGACAAAGAAAAGAAGGAGTTTGCTAGCCTAAAAATATGAGATATGTGACTAACAACTAGACTAGATATTGTGTTTGTAGTAAAAAGTACTTGCCAGGTACAAGTAAACCAGATGAGAAAAATTCGGTGATATTTGTAATGTGGGGATGAGAAAAGCAAATTATATCATTTGCTAACTCGGCCATGGAGGTTGAAGTAAAAAACTTTTTAATTTGCTTCAACTAGTGAAAAAGTGAATTGATTTCACTATATCGAGCACTTTATTTTGAGAAATTAATTTTTCTCATTTTGATTAATTGTGATAGTGTCAAAAAATTTGGTAGAGTACAAAATTGTTATTGTAATGATGAATTCAGACCCATATAGATAAAACACAATATTGTGAGATCATATTGATAAGTGGTATACCATTTGCTAATTGTGTTAAATCTTGCAGATACATGTATTAAGGTCTTAGCAAGATAAAGAGTCTGAAGCACATCAAGGGGGATGGAATTGAAGCCTATAAATTCCTGAGTCATATATGAGGAAACCCAACCTGGGACTAGAGATCCTATAACCAGGTTCATGGGAAAAACGAATCATATGTGATGACTTGTTGTGAAATGAACTGAAATTAATTTTACTCAATCCCTATGATGTGAGTGCATTTATCCTATAATGATTTGTGAAGGTTGAGTCTATGAACTCTTAATGAAAATTTGTATCTCGTATGAGTGGGGTGTCAAATTTATAGGAGCACTCTTGACAGATTTTACCTATGTGAGTGTGGAAGTAGACCGCTTCCTATGAGAAATGGGGCTTATTCTCCAGGACACTCATTAAACCGGGATAACACAAGGTTGTAATGTGTTGGCTAGTAAAGCTCAAGTCAACACCTTAATTATTATGTGTGAGTAGTGATATTTTATTTCCCTTAAGCAGTCATAGTTCAAGTTTGAAACCACTACGATTCTGGAGTAAAAGTTACTGTTTCACTAAGTGGAGGATCAATGCAGAACACACCTTCATTATGCATAATAGTCTTTCTTCAGCTGATAGACTCTCTTATATAATATTAAAATGTGTGAAGGATTGTTGGTTGCATTTTAATATTATTATATTTTATTAAAGTGCATATTCTATTATATTTGTTATGTAAGAAATTTTATCTTATGTGTCAAGTAATGCACACATCCAATTGGTAGTGAAAGTGCCATTGGCACTTAGTGGCTGTTTGAGGCCATTTGTTGTAACTCTCAATTTGGATTAACTCCATGTGATTACTCCTTAGGTTACAGGAGCACTTGGACGTTGGAAGGGCATTAGTTGCCCTCACTTTTATTTCACTCTTTATTCCTCCATTATACCTTGTAACATATGTAATCTCTATTTTACTTTCTATTCATTGCATGGAAGACTTCCACAACTATAAATAGTGGTGGTCTTCATTTGTTTTGGGAATATAACATAAGAGAAGAATACATAGAGTGCATGAAAGTTACTAAAAAAAGAGAGTTCTTATTAGTTGAGGGACGTATTCTTCTTGTAGAGCTTGAGACTCAACTCTTGTCCAGAATTTATTAAGTTACACTTTTGTGAAAGACTGTTGTATCTTGGAGGGGACAAATCAAAGAGAATATTGGTGGACCGGTGAAAATATTTGGTACAGTGGGCTTGAATCTCCTCAAAGAGAGCGAGATATCCGCGTCTTAACCTGAATGAATTTTTTATTCATTTCTTGTCATTTTATTTATTCAACTGTAATCCATTGTATTTGTGGTATATTACACCAACAGTTTCTGTGGCTAGTTATCCTTTTTGTACTTAATTGTCTTATTTATTGAAGTCCTTCTCACCTCATAAATGGACTTCTCAGCATACGTATCCATCAAGTCCTGAGAAAATGACGAAGAGGTGGTCATCAGTCTGAGTCTCACACAGTTCTGTTTTGTTTTGTTTTCATTTTATTTCTCTCCAGCTCCCTCGTTTTCGTCCGTCCTTAGTATTTGTTATATGTCTCTTACATTGATTTAACATTGTCACTTTGTTACAACGAGCCATAGTCTTTGCCAGGGTCTTGTTTGATCTGGGGTTTTCTTTGTTAATCCCTTTCAAAGTGAAACTTAATAGGGAGAAAGAGGACTCATAATTCATATGGAGGAGTTAAGTTCTGATATAGTATCTTGTTTTGGTCAGTTTCCTAGTTGTTAATAGCTTAGTGTAATTTCTTCGGCATTAGATTTTCATTATTATAGTTGCATGGCCAATCAAGGCTTAACCGTCTTTCACTTTAGCAATAAATGACGTGAGCAAGAACGTATTGAATTAGGAAAGCAACTGAGAGTACTGCCTTTTTCTACCTCTAAATCAACTTGCTACACCAACTTAGGCAGCATAATATGTTGAATGTGGATCAATATAAGTACTATACTGCCTTTGACTTCTTATTATTCTTTATTTTTTGGGTGTATGTATGATGGACTAAATATACCACTTGAAGTTTCACCCTTTTGGTCTAGACATCAGAATAGTCAAATAGATGCGCTCTTTGACATGCCTCAAGTATATATAGTTGGTAAGGGAATGTAGCTTATCTTTTTGCTTAACAAGGCAATCCGTTTAGATGAAAGGTGATTTTTGTTGCAAGTTACATGTAAATTGTGCACGGGGATGGTACTGCATGCTCTGCTTTCGACATCTATGCTACTTTTACTTGTTATTTGATATATCAGTGAAATGCTTTATTATTCAGATTTCAGGAAGTGAAAGCTGTTGGTAAACAAAATCCATCCACCTGCTGACTGCTTGAAATCAAAATAGTGAAGTGGCTTCCCCTGTACCCAACGTTCATTGAATGTACTGTTATTGCCATGTACGTAGAGAACGACTTACCTGTGTTTCCTACTTTTGCTAATTGCATATCCCATTTTGTCATCGCTGTAGCTTGAACGTGTCACGAGAAAGGTTGAACATGCGTCTCATTCTGTTGTATGTAGTATCTTTAGAATTTGGTGCCAAAAGGTTGAGAAGTTGTCTCCTATGCTTGAATATATATTTTTTCGTACGTAGTATCTTGAGATTGATTAGAAATGCCAGTTGAATCTTCCCTTGGCTACTTGTGTTTGTATGGTGATATTAGTGTATTCCAATTTTTATCTGGTATTTTTCTAGTATCTAGTAGAAATACTTGTGTCTATGCGTTGTCTGAAAAGGCAAGTGTTTTAGCAAATGAGCTAATATAAATCAAAGGATGGGATGTATAATGAACTCCCTTTAACTCAACTATGTGCACTGCTTTTAAGCAATAACTATATACTCAGAACTTGCTTTTTAGGCGATTTATAAGGAACTCCTCAATCAAGATGAATGAGACTTTTCATGAAAGTCTTAGTGGGACTTTAGACCGTTACACACCTTATGTCAATCTAGATAATAACAAGGTATTTCTTCCTCGTGAAGAGGGAATAGAGACCTAACTTTTATATGTCTATTAAAACATAATGTCACACCTTTTGTTCTTAGGAATCAAGTAGGTATAGACGCCTAGCTGGAAGGAGTTCGACAATCTAGTTACGTATCACATAATTAAGACGGATACTCATGATATTGTCTTGAGAATTATCAGTATATATTGTAGTATACTGGTCTTCATCTACATAAATAGAAGCATTTACGAACTCCTATTTCATTTTCGACTCTTATTTTGTTCACTCTTGAATTAACTACAACACTTATTCAAAAATATAACAAGTTGTAATTAGACTTTTTATCTGACAAAAAAGAGAGCTTAGAGTGTCATACAGAGAAATCCAAGAAAATTTTCCATTAACTAAAGATTAGAGTCAACCTTCCACATAAAACATTCTTTTGATAGAGTGGGAAGTGGTACAACACTGTCAATTTTGTGGCATCTACACTTATGTTCATTAATTACTAATGTAATGTGAAGAATAATATTTTCCCAGATGAGCTCTCCGTGAGAGTTGTATTTTATATAATACATCAAGTCAATTAAAACTCTGGTTAGAATACAAAGTTTAAGCCTAAAGGATTCTACCTATTCTATAAGCCACACCCCCTCAGTTTGGACGGCTCGAAGTCACGGACGGATTATCCCATAGAAAACATAAGCGAGAGGAAGGCAGGCCCTTTGTAAAGATATCAGCTAACTGCAACTGTGTCGGAATATATTGAACTGTAAGATCCCCTTGTGCAACCTTGTCACGAACAAAGTGGAAATCAACAACAATATGTTTTGAGCGATCATGAAAAACTAGATTATGGGTCATGTAAGTGGAGCTGATGTATCACACAATACACGAATTGGTTCATGAAGAAAGAGACCAAGCTCACAAAAGGATGTGACGAATCCAACAAGTTTCTGCAACTGTGTATGCAATAGCCCAGTACTCAGCCTCTGTAGATGATTTAGAAACTGTTGGTTGCTTCTTCGCACGCCAAGAGATAAGATTAGATCCTAGGAACACATCAAAACCTGAAGTAGAATGGCGGCTATCAGTCCAATCAGCGTCCGAGTGAGCAATAACCATGGAGGTCGGGGATGAGGCGTGCAAAGTCAGACCATAAGTCAGAGTACCTTGCAATTACCTAAAAATATGCTTGACAGATTGCACATGAGTGGTGCGAGGGGCATGCATAAATTGAGAGACAACGTTTACGACATAGGCAATATCAGGATGAGTCATAGTCAAATATTGGAGAGCACCAACCATATTCCTATATTCACTAGGATCTGAAAGAAACTCACCGTCCAGTAGGGAGATAGAAGTGCGAGAAGCAAGAGGAGTACAGACAGGTTTGCAGGTGTGCATGTGAAATTTAAGCAATAAATCAGATATGTATTTTTGCTTAGACAAGTGAAGACCATGAGATGAACGAACTGCCTGAATACCAAGAAAATAGTGAAGATTACCTAAATCCTTCATTGCAAATTGATGAGATAAACGAGAAATGAATTGATCAAGTAGACCATTATGACTTCCTGTGAGAATGATATCATCGATATAAAGTAATAGAATAACGATATCAGTAGAAGAGTGATATATAAACATTGAACTATCAGATATACTGCAAACAAAAGCATGAAAAATAAGATAGGAACTAAAGCGATGAAACCATCCCCTAGGAGCTTGTTTCAAGCCATAGATGGCTTTGGTCAACTTACAGACATGAGTTGGATAGTCAGGATGAATAAAACCTAGAGGCTGCTTCATGTACACCTCCTCGTTAAGGCCCCCTGTAGAAATGTATTTTTAACATCCAACCGATGAATCTGACAAGAAAAGGAGACAACAAGGGAAAGAACAATTCTCACAGTTAGTGCACGAACAACAGGGCTAAAGGTTTCATGATAATTGATGCTGAGTTTTTGATGAAAACCTTGTGTACAGGACGAGCTTTGTACTGCTCAACAGACCCATCTGAATTGCATTTTATGCGATATACCCATTTAGAACCGACTAAGTTCATGGTCGGAATACAAGGAACAAGGACCCATGTTTTGTTCTCCAAAAGGGCTTTAAATTCATCTGCCATTGCTTGTTGCCACTTTGGATTTTTCACGGCTTGAGAAAAGCAAGACAGTTCCTGTTCATGGATATTGGAATTCAAAGAAAAATGTTGCTTTGGTTTAGAAATACCAGACTTGGATCGAGTTTGCATTGGGTGTGAGGGAATAGTAGATGAAGAAGTACAAGGATTAAGAACAGATAAGGAAGGAGACAAAGGTGCTGCAGAGGCTACTGGTAACAATTCAGTCAGCCTAGGTACAGTTAAAGTAGAGTCTTCGGTAGGTATTGAGCATCTTGTGGAAACTGGAGTTACAGAAGAAAAAACTGGAGATACATGAGAAGTACTTTGTGAGGATGGAGAAGAGCAGGCAGAGAAGATTCAAGATGTGCTGATGGAGGTCTATGATTTAAAGATGACACGACAATAAGAGGATCATAACTAGAGGATGAAAGAGAGACAATAGAGGGAGGATTAGACAACTCAGAATATGGAAAAATTACTTTATGGAATATAACATGTTGACTAACATATACACAACCACTTTTAGGATCTAAACAACGATAGCCCTTATAGGCATATGCATAGCCAAAAAAGACACATCTAACCGAACTAGGTGTAAGCTTATGAGAAACTTGAGCAGATAAATTTGGAAAGCACTCACAACCATAAAATCGAAGAAATTTATAATCAGGAGTCCTATGAAACAATTTCTGAAAGGGAGAAAGACTATGTAAAACAGGCATAGGTAACCTATTAATAGTAAAGATAGCTTAAAAGGCAGCATCAACCCAAAACTGGAATTGGAGAGTAGCATCTGTTATAACAGTGCGGACCATTTCAATAATATGCCGATGTTTCGGTTCAGCAATCCTATTTTGGTGAGGAGTGTTTGGGCATGACTTACGAAAATAAATACCAGAACTAATAAAATGTGAAAGCATATCCTTGTTGTCAAACTCACTTCCTCCATCACTTTGGAAAACCTTTATTTTAGTGCTAAACAATTTTTCTACCAGCTTTTGAAAAGCACAAAAGTGAGAAAAGACTTCTGACTTATGTTTTGCTGGATAAAGCTAGGTAAATCGAGAAAAGTCATCGACAAAAATAACAAATTGGACAAAATGGGTGATTGCCATATATCTTAGTGAATAATATCTAAGGGAAAAGAACTACAATGTTCCACTAACTTGAATGATAAACGATGAGTGTTCGGAAATATGAAGCGATAGTGCAAGCGTGATAAGGATCGTGATTAATATTGAAAAGTATAAATAAATTGGGCAAGGTAATAAATGAAGACACAGATTTAATGTGGTTCACCCAAAAATAGGCTACATCCACGGACGACGACGTGTAAAATATCATTATAATGAAAAAGTGTACAACAAAACCTCACTTGGCCTAAGCACTATGAGGATATAATTTTTGTGTATCACTCAGTGATATAAAAGGAGTATTACAAAACTCACAAAATACACAATATGTATCTCACAGAATTCTTAGACTCTATCTTATTCTTAATCTCTTAATATTTTCTGAAGAGTGAATTACTCGTTTATATAGGAGTAATTTATCTTCCAAAATTGACAAAGAAGCAAAGGTTGGTCGCCAACCTTCCACCAACCATTTGTGACTTGCCTAATTTTGAAGAATATACAAAGATGCCAAGTTTGAATGAGAGTTGCCAGGATTGATCAAATTGGCATGCCAAGGTTGACAAATCAAGAGTTGTCAACAAATGTAGGCTCTTGGGCCATATTTCAACAATCTCCACCGTGGACCAAATTTTATAAAATGATCATCGTCGTATCTAGCTCCGAAGAGCTATTGGATGCTAAGAACACCAACTAAGTTCAAGCAACACTCAAACTTAGCAACAGGCAATGACTTGGTTAACATATCCATTGAATTTTCAGATGTGTGAACTTTCTTTATAGTAATCTCTCTAGCAACAATAGTATCTCTGATATAATGGTATTGAATACTGATATGCTTTGTCTTGGAGTGGTAGGCATCGTTCTTGGTAAGATGAATAGTACTTTGACTATTTGAAAATACAACAGTTGTATGTTGCGTGACACCAAGCTCAATAACAAGACCATGTAACCAAGTAGCCTCTTTTACGCCTTCTGTGGCTGCAATGTACTCTGCCTCTGTAATAGACAAAGCCGCCATAGATAGCAGCGATGATTTCCAACTGATAGTACTGGAACAGAGGTTGAAGATGTAGCCAAAGAGAGACCTTCATTAATCGAGATCACCACCATAATCAGAAGCCTTGCTTCTATCAAACACCAAGCCAAGATCAGAAGAACCTTTCAAATATCGAAAGATCCATTTAACAGCATCCCAATGAACCTTTCCAGGATTGTGCATATATCGACTCACCACACTAATCACATATGCAAGATCAGGTCTAGTGCAAACCATTATATACATAAGACTGCCAACAACACTAGAATAAGGAACGTTTGACTTACGTTCTTTCTCTTCCTCTGTCTTGTGGACAATGATCAGATGATAACTTGAAATGAGCGACAAAAGGTGTAGAGATAGACTTGCACGAGTCCATATTGAATCTGCAAAGAATTTTATGAATATAATTTTTCTGAGACAGAAATAACTTCCCAACTTGTGGATCCCTGTGTATCTCCATGCCAAGAATCTTCTTTGACGCACCAAGATCTTTCATCTCAAACTCCTTACTGAGTTAAGATTTTAAACTGTCAATTTGAAACTTATTGCCAGCAGCTATAAGCATATCATATGCATAAAGTAACAAGTATATAAAAGAGTTATCATCATATTGTCGAAAATACATACAACTGTCATATTTTCTTCTGGTAAAACCTTACGTGATCATAAAGGAATCAAACCTTTTATACCACTATCTTGGAGCTTGCTTAAGGCCGTAAAGAGATTTCTTCAAACGACAAACACAATCTTCCTTCCCAGGAATAGCAAAAC